>PVJA010008408.1:0-64534 GCA_004027025.1 Myocastor coypus
TTTTTTTCTTGTTTCAGAACTTTTGTTTGTTTATTTATTTATTTTTATGGCCGGCTCAGCCTGCCCTGAGAGTAGGGCTGGTGCAGCATGTGGTGCTGGGGATCGAACTGCGGTCCTGGGAGCCACCTAAGCTTTCCTAAGCAGGAGCTTTAGACCACTGAGCCATCCTGCCGGGCCCAAAAGGTATTTTTTGAAAGATTAAATAAAATTGATAAAACTCCTACCTAACCAACCTCATCAAAAAGAGAAAAGAAAAAAAACAAAACAAAACAAAAAACCCTCAAACTCAAGCAATAAGGAATGAAAGAGTGAAATTACTGTAGATATTGTGTAAATTCAGAAGATCATAAAAAGCTATTTTGAAAATGTCTGCTGTGACAGAATCGAACACACAAATGGAAATGATGGCTCATTAGGTACAAATTACCAAAACTGAACTAACAGTTCAGTTTATAAAATCTCTGAATAACCCAATAACAGCCAATGAAATTGAAAATGTAATGAAAAACTTTTCACCAAACAAAGCCAAGAGCCTGATGGATTCATAGCTGAATTGTATAAGAAATTTAGAGAAGATTTATTCCCAGTAATCCTCAAACACTTCGAAGAAAGCAGTACACCCCAGATCATTCCTGGAAGCAAGTATCATACTGATCCTGAAACCAGAGAGAGTCAACTAAAAAAAATTACAGGTCAATCTCCCTCATGAGCACAGATGTAAAAAAACTCCCTCATGAACACAGATGTAAAAAACTCTGTACAGTATTAGCAAATAGAGTGCAGCAAATCATCAGACATGGTATACACCATGACCAGGTGGGATTCATCCCATGGATGCAAGGGTGGTTCAACATGCAAATCTAGAAATGTAATGCAGTATATCAATAGAGTCAAAACTGAAAATCACATGATCATCTCAATAGACGCTGGAAAGATGTTTGAAAAAGTCCAACATTCATACATGATCAAATCCTACAGAAAATTGAAATAGATGGCCTGTACCTCAATCTGATGAAGACCATCTATGACAAACAAACAACCAACATCATTCTAAATGGAGAAAAATGGAAATCTTCTTACTCTAAAATCAGGTACAAAAAAGGATGTCCACTATCACCACTTCTATTCAATAGAGTTCTGGCAAAATTAGCCTGAGCCTTTAGACAAGAGAAAGAAGTAAAAAGATTAAGAACAGGTGAAGAAATTAAACCGTCATTATTTATAGGTATGCTACTGTACATGGAACACCCAAATATATGCACCAGAAAACTCATAGAATTAATAAGCTGAGTAGCATAGCAGGATACAAAGTCAACACTCTAAAATTAATAGCATTCCTCTACATAGATAACAAACTCACTGAGAAGAATTAGAGAATACCTTTCACAGTAGCATCAAAAATTTACATACTCAGGAATTAATCTAACAAAGGAAGTAAATGATTATGAAGTAAAAATTACAGTACTCTGAAAAAAAGATTCAGGAAGATTTGAGAAAATGCAAAGATACTCTTTGCTCCTGAACAGGAATTGCCAATATTGTAAAAATGGCTATCATCCCAGAGTTGTTATACAGATTTAGTGCAATCACTATGAAAATACCATCAACATACCCCACAGATCTAGGAAAAACCTTTTTAAAATTTATTTGGATCTAGAAAAGACCTAGAATAGCAAAGCCAATCCTGGACAACAAAGGCAAGACAGAAGGTATTACAATCCCTGACTTGAAAGCTACAGTGATAAAATCAGCATGGTACTGGCAAAAACAAAGTTGGATTTCAATGGAAGAATTTGGGAGATGCAAATACAACTACATACATACTCTTCAACCTTATCTTTGGCAAAGGATCCAAACACTCACTGGAAGAAAAGTAGCCTTTAACAAATGGTGTTGGAAAAACTGGTTCCCCACATGTTGAAAACTAAAACTAGACTTGGATTTACTACTATTCACTAAACTAAAGCCAAAATGGTTTAAAAATCTAAGCATTAATGCAGAAACACTAAATCTACTGGAAGAGAAAGTTCATAGGGGAGACAGAAAAAACCAAACTACAGAGGAAATACTTCAAATAATTAACAACTGAATTTCATATTGTTGAGAAGTTTCTGCATGCCAAAAGAATGAAAAGACACCAGCAGAATGGAGAGACAACCCAAAAATTTGAAAAAAAAAAAAAAAAACCTTAACCAACAACCACTGAGACAAAGGTATTCTTTGAAGATTATATAAAGAACTGAAGAAAGACCCCCAGAATTCGAAGACCCAATCCAGAAATGGGCATCTAAGATGAATTCATACTTCTCAGTATAAGAAATACAACTGGCAAACAAATACATGAAAAAAGTGTTTCATAGCACTGGTTTTTAAGAAATGCAAATTAAAACAACATTGAGATACCATCTCACCCCAGAAAGAATGGCTGTCATAAAAAAATCAAACAATGCTGGAGAGGCTGTGGGGAAAAAAATGAGCCCTTCTCCACTGCTGGCGGGAATGCAGACTGGTATAGCCACTGCAGAAATCAGTGTAGAGACTCCTCCAAAAACCAGGACTGGAAAGCACATTCAATCCAGCTATTCCCCTTGTGGGTATTTTTCCAAGAGAACTGAAATCAGCACATCATAATGGTATATGTGCAACCATGTTTATGGCAATACAAGTTGTCATAACCAGATCTTGGAAAAAAACAAAAATGCCCATTATGTGAAGAATGGATAAAAAAGATGTGGTATTTTGATACAATATAGTATTAGCCATAAAGAAAGACATACTTGAGGCCTTTGCAAATGGATGCAACTAGTGGTCATACTCATAAATTGAATAAATCAGACCCATGTGTGTAAATATTGTGTTGTCTCCCTAGTGCCAGAACCTGAAGGAAGAAATAAAGTCTGAAAGATTTATTAGATATAGTAAAACAGAAGTACACTGAATGTAGGGAATAAACAATAAAGATGAAAAAAACAAAAAGTAAAAGGGGAAAAATGCATGCAAGTATACATACAGGATAGTTGAGATGATTGTACTACTAGTACTACTTTCAGTTCTTTGAAAATACCAGTTTATGTTTGTAATTTTCACTTTGAATAACTCTACATGCTAAGATCTACAATCTGAGTAACTACATTGAAGACAGCAATATATAGTACAGAAACCATGGCTGAATGACTCTCATCTTGTTCTCTTAAATGTGTTCTATTTCTAATGTCTTATCATTTATGATTGTAATCTTTTTAAAAGAAATTTTAAAATAAAGTAAAAGGATAAAAAATAAGGTTTATTGAAAGCAAGAGTCATATTCAATTATTTGTCAACCTTGTATACCTATCTCTGCTAATCTGTGCAACAGATTTGACAATAGAAATGTGTAATATAACTAGCATTGTTAATTTCCCATTCTTCTTTGAAGAGCTGTACCATATGTATTGCTGTATATTACTCTGTTTCTGTCTTTGGTTTTGCTTTTGTTTTTGTTCTTACTCTTTAAAATAAAATTAAAGAAAAAACAGATTGCCAATTCTCTTAATTTAATTTTCCTTGATCAAGAATGACTAAAGTCTGTGGTTTTATATCTGCCATGTGAGAATTAACTTATTTTGACTGATAGACATAAAAATAAGACAGACTTTATAGTGGTAAATGCTTGAGCCAGGCCTGGTAAGGAAATAGGAAGCATTGTGTGGATGTATTATACATACTTATTTACTACAGAATTTAGTAAATTTCAGCAAGTTTGTTAGTTAAGCAAAACATATGAATAGTAGGAATCTTTTTATCATTGGGTGAAAATAGAAACAAGGAGAACAGTTTGTATAAATGATCTTAAGTGGGAAGAAATAGAGTAATAGGGGTGAAGGTTGGGGTCAGGTGTGGACCATGCAAAAGAATAGGACAGGCAAGTGCTTGTGTTCTGTGTGAAGTACCTGAGCTGCTTGCCCACATGCAGACAGGTGTAGTGGGGTCCTGCTAGGAGTGCCATATAACTTGAGGTATTGGGGTACTTCAGCGTTACGATTAAATTTTTAAGGTAAAAGTTGACACAAATTCTTCTACCAGGAGCTTGTAACTACATGTTAATTAGAGAAGGTAAATCAATATTCTTTCATGCTCTTCTGAGAGGACCTTTCATCATTATAGCTAAAGAAGAATAAAAGCAATATCATAGGACCTGTATAGCATTATTGAAATAATGGTGTAAAAGTATTTAAAATTATGTTTTTAGCTTCATAATTTAAAAGGAAAGAGAAATTTACAGTCATGTATTGGTGCCTCTTCTCCCATATGACTTTATTATCCATCTCTTCCTATTTTATGAGCATCTTTATCTGTGGCTGGCATTCTTTTTTTTGTTGTTTTGTGTTTTGTTGTTGTTGTTGTTTTACTTAATTCCTTACTGCGCATTAGTGGACAATTAGAAGTTTAATCCGGCTTTGGTATTTTCTCACAGTGTCTCTTGCTAACTAGGAGAAATTTACAGTCATGTATTGGTGCCTCTTCTCCCATATGACTTTATTATCCATCTCTTCCTATTTTATGAGCATCTTTATCTGTGGCTGGCATTCTTTTTTTTGTTGTTTTGTGTTTTGTTGTTGTTGTTGTTTTACTTAATTCCTTACTGCACATTAGTGGACAATTAGAAGTTTAATCCGGCTTTGGTATTTTCTCACAGTGTCTCTTGCTAACTAGGAGAAGAGTGTGAAAAATTTAGAAAAAGAGTGAGGAAAGCAGAGATAAGGGAAACTGTACCTTAGCCTTTCAGGTGAGGAGCTTTTTTGCTGGCTGTTGACTTGTACCCTAAATATTCTTGGCCTTTGCCTCCTCACTTGAATGTTAGTGGACATTCTGTGTTAAGCAATAGCTGGAACTGTCAAGTACAGGTAGGGAATTGGATTCATATCCCTGATTACTTTGTCAGCCCTTCATTTTTTTCTATTTCTGTTTCATAAACAGGTATTGATTTCTCACAGTTTTGCAGGCTAGTAAATTCAAGGTCAAAGTACAGGCAGATTTGCTGTCTAGTGAGTGCAAAACTCCTGCTTTTGAAAAACATAGTTGTCTTTTCTTCTGTCTGCTCATATCTCTGAGCCAATGATGGGGCTCCAGGCATCCCTCTGAAAAGCACTAATCTCATGCCCAAACGCTCTATCTCAAGGGATTCAGATGTCTATCACCTTCAGGTGATGCTGTGTAGATCAAACTCATATTATCTAGCAGATTCCTTAGGACCAGATACTGCATCTCCACATTTTTATCCTTTGAGAGATGGGGGACTCCTCTGTCACATTACTTTCTATATATGAAACATTTTTAACTATTGTGAAATATTCGGTATTGCTGGACAGCTGCAAGCCAAGTGGTGTAGGTGTTTGTGCCTAATTGTAAATGGATATTATTTTATTTTGTTTTTCAGGTTTTTTTAAAGAGTGACAGAGTTGCCAGAATGGTGCAGAGTGGAGGATGTTCTGCCAATGACTTCAGGGAAGTGTTTAAGAAGAACATAGAGAAACGTGTACGCAGCTTGCCAGAAATTGATGGCTTGAGCAAAGAAACCGTGCTGAGCTCGTGGATAGCCAAATATGATGCCATCTACAGGGGGGAAGAGGACTTGTGCAAACAGCCGAACAGAATGACCTTAAGTGCTGTGTCAGAGCTTATTCTGAGCAAGGAACAGCTCTATGAAATGTTTCAGCAGATTCTAGGTATTAAAAAACTAGAACACCAGCTCCTCTATAATGCATGTCAGGTAAGAACACAAGGTGTTTTGCATCCCCGTCTTAATCATAGAACGAGCATCAAGTGTTTCTGAGCCTGTGAAGATCTACTTTTCATAATTGCTTTCTATGGGAAGTTGAATGAAATGGAATTTTAATAAATAGTGGTAAGTGAAAAACAGTATTTGGTAGAGAAGACTGTCTGTATCTTGTCCATGAAATGATTCTTCTCATGTGTCTGTTTTGGAACATAATATTTTTGCCTATTGGATTTTTTGAGGGCATGCCCTGAATGGTAAAATGACAGTAACCTGTTACCTGAAGAGCCTTGGCTTTTTAGAGTAAGTAGTTTCTCTTCAGTGTAAAAAAACCCAATAATTCATAAAGATATAATGCCAGTCCTGAGTTTTGTAAAAGTAATTGAAATTTCAAATTTTTCTTTAAACCTAGTCAGATTAAAATATTGATGATGATTGTTAAAGCTATATAATTTAAAGGCCCCTTTGCCTGCTTGCAGGCACTTTGCAAATATATTTTTGCGTAATGTATCTTTCACTATCTGTCTGTCTTCCACTATCTATCTTCTGCTATCTTCTGTGGCTTAGAAAATACAGTGATTCTAATTCAAATCAACAACTAGTATAGTAGATTTCTTTTTTTTTTTTTCTTCTTCTTCTTTTTTTTTCCACTTTTATCTGTAGCTGCCTCATGTATTTTGATATTCAGGAAAATAAATGTTTATGAGGATATTTCTGTTTTCTTGTGGAGGTAGCAACTTCTTTATTACTATTGTACCTGATAAACTTCTGTTCTCTAAAGTCTACTTCATTTAGATTAATGTAGCTCCTCCAGCTTTCTCTTGATTCGGATTAGTATGAGGTACAGTTTTCTTGTCAGTTTAACTAATGGATTTTCAGATCTGGAGATTAGCCTGCAGCTTCATTCATGCCAGGCAAGCTGAGCTGCCCAGCCCTCTTTAATTTTGAATCAGTCTCAGTAAGTTGCCTATAATGGCTATAAACTTTGAAATCTTGCCTCCAAATCCTGAGTAGTTGCAGTTACAGGAAAATGTCATTGTACCTGGCTATTCAACTGTTCACTTTTTTTTTTTTTAGTGCATTTGGTACAGAGTCTAACTACACAGCTCAGACTGCTAGTGGTGGTGCCTGGGATTGAATCCCTGTTCCCTGCACTTGCCTAAGCAGGTGCTTACTCTGCTGAGCTATCTTGCTGGCCCCAAGTACTCATTTTTAAACTGTATTCTTATTTTTAAAGTGAGGGTTTTTTTTTTTTCTTTTTCTTTTTTTACCTTAACAGGGTCTTGCTATGCAGTTTAGATTTGTAGTGATCATCCTGTCTCAGCCTCCCCAGTGCTAGGATTATAGGCATGCACCACCACATTGGATTCTGTGGCCATAACAGCATGGAGTACTAGCGATCTCAGCCTCCCCAGTGCTAGGATTATAGGCATGCACCACCACATTGGATTCTGTGGCCATAACAGCATGGAGTACTAGCGATGCAACTGGAGACCTTGCACTTGCTAGGCAGCACATAGACGGCTGAGCTACCTCCCCATCCCTCTAAAGTGAGTTTCTTTTTTTATTTTTATTTTATTTTATTTTATTTTTTATTTTATTTTTTTCTTGTTTCAGAACTTTTGTTTGTTTATTTATTTTTATGACTGGCTCAGCCTGCCCTCAGGGCAGGGCTGGTGCAGCATGTGGTGCCAGGGATTGAACCGTGGTCTCTGCAGCCGCCCAAGCTTTCCTAAGCAGGCACTTTAGACCACTGAGCCATCTTGCTGGGCCCTAAAGTGAGTTTCTTATAGGCAGCACATAATTGGATCTTGTGAGTTTTGTTCCACCTTTTTCCCATGATATTAGCGTTTGGCTTTTAATGACTTTTTAAAATTATTTGACCTTTAAATTTTTCTTATTTATTGGTACATTTTGGGTATATGTACTGTTCACATTCATCATGAGGAATCTGTCCCATACATAATACGACTCAATTCTTTTTTTCCCATTCCCCTACCCTTCCTTTAAGCTTGCTTCCCCTCCATATTTACAAAAAATTTGTTTCCACTTTTTTCCTTTTATACTTGTTTTTTTTTCCTTTCTTCTTTCGTCTTTTTCTCCCCTTCCCTATCTAGTTCCCCTTCCCGTTGATGATTTTCTTTTTATTTTCAATATCTATTACATATTTTGTCCTTTTTTATACTTTTATTTTTTTCACCTAGGAGTGCAGAACACTTATGTGTCCAGCTCATGTCACTTGAGAGTCAGAGTGCACCATTTGCCTAAAAATGGCCTAAATTTATCCTTCATTATGGATGAGTAGTAGTGCATGTATAAAAACAACAAATCTTCTTTACCATTCATTGGTTGATAGGCATTCTTGGTGTCTCTAAATGTGGATATTAAATCTACAACATTTTTTATGGAGTTTAGGGGTCCTTTTTGTAGAGGATCATGCCATCTGCATTTCTTTCTAAGATCTGCAGTCTCAGAAGCCAGCCTAGTACAATTTTGTCCTCCTAGCTTTTGGGCCTTTGGGTTTTTCAGGTGTTCTCCTTCCACCAGTGACCCTTCTGCTCATCCATGCCAAGGTATGTCCTTGCCTCTCTTGGGATATGGGGAATGCAGTGTACCTTCTGGCCTCTGCTGGATGTAGCCTGTGGGGCAAAGATTCAAGTGGATGACTGGAGTTAACATGGAGAGTCACACAATTGCTCCCTCCTTTCCCCTTGTATGGTCCTCATCCAGAGTTAGCTGGGTGCCTCAGTCCTCACCACCTCACCCATGCCAAGGGGAAGCAAAAGTCAGGAAAAGGGTGGGTTTGGCGGGTGGCCTCCCTTGCTTCAGGGCAGTGGCACACGTCATGTACAGGCCCACATATGCATGTAGGGTGGGGAGGTGCCTGCCAGCAAAGTCCTGCTTCTTTACCTTGTTTGCCTATCAGATTTATTTTATGTTTGCCCCCAATTTACAGTATACATTTTAGTATACAATAAAGTCTTGTTCACACTAGAAAGGTTTAAGAGCAGTACATATACCCCAGGTCGGGAAAAGCCTTGAGACTCATGCTAACTGTAGTAGCTTTGCCTTTGCCCTTGTTTACCCTTGCCTAGTCCCTTTTTATTTTTTTTAAATGTATTTTTCCTCATGCCTATTAGTTTTATAGAATCCCTCGTTCCAATATGGTGTTTTCACATGTGCATATGTGGAGCAGTAGTGATCCTCACCTCTACATTTTAAAAAAAAAGAGAGAGAGGAAATGGATCGGTCTCCTGTTATTGCCAGCTGTTATCCCATAGATCTCAAAGATATGGGTGAGAAATTTAGGGAGAGGAGCAACTCTGAGCAGATGAGGAGAGCCTCAGCAGCTAGGAAGTCCACAATGCCTTAGCAAAGAAGGAAGGTAAATAGGAAGGGAACTTAGCCAGGGCTGCCACGTGACTCAGTGGGCGTGTCCTTTGGTTAAGGTCTTGTCTGAGAGCCATAGCATTGACCTCTGAAACAGAAAAATAGGGTGCTACTTAGAAAAGTGCGTAACTGTTCACATTATGTCTGGTCTGAATAGTTTTATGGTTTATGTTTAGTTGTCCCCCCAAAGCTTCATGCAATCATAGGGCAGGGACTTCTGTGGATTGAGACTTGACTCATGAGTCACTAGGATTATGTATTTTAGTACTGATCTAGAGTTTGAGACTTGATCCATGATCCCTGGGATTATGTGTTTTAAGTACCTCTGGGATTATGGGTGTAGCCTAAGACAGATATGCTGAGGCTGAGAGCCTGAATGTAATATAAAGAGAGACAGACAAGCTGTTGCTCTCTGCTCCCCTGGTTGGTCGGTTGCCTCTGTCGCGATTATTGCTGTTCCGCTGCCATCAACTGGATGCCCTCTGCCCTGTTCCACTCAGCCTTGGGCCAGCCAAATATGGACTGAAACCTCCAGTGAGCTAATAAACCTTTCCTTCCTTCATTTTGGGTGTCAGGTATTTGTCCCAGCAAAAGTGAAGAGTAACTAACAAATAGTAACTATGGTAACTAATGAAAGGAAAGCTCCTAAAACACCAAGTTTGAAGATAATGCGTATCATGATGAAGATGTACGTATTAGAGACACTGAGAAGGAAAATAGTTATCGTAGTCAGAAAAACCTAAAAATGGTTTTAAGAGACTATAACCCAATCATGTCATGAATTTAGTATTGGCCTATGAAAACAAGTTGTCATACTTAGGAAATTTTCGTTTAAGAAAAGTTATATCTGCAGTGATATACATTCTCCAATAGAATATTAAGGAAAAACAGTTAGAAAACTAGCTTTAAAAGGCATAATTGAAAATGAGAAACACAGCATTGAAAGAGTCTGAAGCTATTAGCCATGATTTAGCTGGATGAGAATATTACAAATGCAGTAAATAGAATGTCAATGGAAAGTCAAATTTGAGAATAATTTTAAATAAATTTATGGTTTTCAAATAACATTCACTTACTTAGAGGAATGCCACTGGATTATGTTAAGGTTATGCATCTTATGAAATGATCACTTATTTCACATGTTTTAATGAAGATGTTATTAAGTGGCACCAGTTAACTATTTTCCTTAAAGAGAAATTAAATGTGTTTATTGAAGATGATTTTATTTTATTTTACTTTTAAATAATTTTTTATTTTTTATTTTATTTTTTTTCTTGTTTCAGAACTTTTGTTTATTTATTTATTTTTATGGCTGGCTGAGCCTGCCCTGAGGGCAGGGCTGGCACAGCATGTGGTGCCAGGGATCAAACCGAGGTCCCTGCAGCCGCCTAAGCTTTCCTAAGCAGGCGCTTTAGACCACTGAGCCATCCTGCTGGGCCCTGAAGATTATTTTAAACTATGACATAAGGTTGTACAATATGTTCAAATTAATTAGTAAATATATTATCCACAATCATGCTGAGACTAGAGAGCAAATAAATGCTCCATATATTTTGCTATAATGTTGGGTGCATGAAGATAAGACTTCAGGTAGTTTTTTGGTTTATTGAGAGAGTTAATATTATAAATGCCATAATGGTGTGGCAAATCCCTGGCACTGCCTTTTTGAGGTTGGGGAGGGTAGCATTACTTTTGGATGTATCACAGCAAAATTCAACAAAATGATAGTTTTTCCCAGTGGCTAAGGTGTTCTCCACACAGGCAGCAGCAAATCCAGACAAGGAGGCAGTGTTGTTTTGTGGAACTAAAGATTTATCCAAAACTCAAAGCAAAACTGGAGTAGAGAGAAGACGTGGACTCTGACTTGAGATGGCAGATCTGGAGGAGCTAAGGGCCTCATAAACTATAGAAGTGCAGGATTCAGCATCACCAGGGATTAAAGAGTGGGGTAAACAGAAGCAAACCATTTCTGTAACTCTCTTCCTTTTTTTTTTTCTGTTTAGATTTTAAGAGGATTAAGTAACTCAGTTTGGCAGCTATCTAGATCCTGATCTTTTCTGCCAAAAGCAACCTTCATCAATGTTTTATAATCTCATTCTATTAAATGAAGAAAGTGAGTCATCCAGATTTATCCGAAAGTCAAAGCAAAGTTAATTGAAATCTTCCTCTCTTAAAGTCCCCTGCCTCAATTCCTTATGTTCCGAAAACTGTGTGAAGTGTCAAGAGAACTGTTTGCGTATTTGTAAGCAATAAGCAGTAATGTTTGTGAGAGGTTAATATATGTTCAGTTTTATGATTTCATTTCCCTAAAATTTTAGCTTTGGAGAATAAGGTTTACAGGGAAATTTGAATTTTGTCTTTGGGTGGGAGGTGTAGGGACTTAAAGAAATTCATAAACATCCAGTTACTGTATTTCTTGGCTCTTTTCCTGTGAAAAACTTCCCCTGAAAGTCTAGAAGCCTTAGGACAGTAACCATGATAAACACCTCCATCAAGGTCTGTAAAAGGAAGAGAGAGAGAAATGTGAGGCCTCAGAGGAAACTGGGACCTGCTCTGATCATTTTTTTATTCAATAGCATATTATTTGTAATATGTTTTATTTAACCCAACATAATTTGTTTTTCTCAGCAGAAATGAAAACATTCTACAGAGAACTGTGTTTGCTAACTTTCAGAATGGCTTTGGAAACAGAAAAAATAATTGTAGAAATATTAGATACGGATATATTTTTTGACATACATGATTTCAACTCTCAAAATTCTTGAGAGTGTATGTAAATAAATGTCATTAAATGATGGTGGTTTTAGGCTGGGGAGATAGCTCAGGGGCACAAGTGCCTGCCTGGCAAGTGCAAGGTCCTGAGTTCAATCCCTGGTTCCACAAAAAAAAAAAAAAAAAGGCAAAAAAAACCCACAACAACAACAAAAAAAGACAGTGGTTTTTCTTTAGAGATATAGCCAGGAAGTAACTTATGGCCTTAAGAATAGTTATATTTTATAGGTTCTGATTTGTGAAATTGGAAATTTGTTAATTAGAATGAAAATGATACATTTTACTTCTAAGTATCTTATACAAGTTAAATGAATTTGATTTGGTTAAATGATTTTTGGGTCTCTAGTTAGTAATGTGGAATAAATTTCCTATCTAAAAATTAGATTTTAAAAGTTGTCAATATAAGGGGAGTATAGTACTAATAAATTATTATTTTCATTGTTGTTGCTCCATTTAACTATGCATTATTTTGTCTCATACCTGTGGCCAATATGTGGAAAGACTACATCATTAGAATATTCCTGAGCAACATATCTCCAAGATACTTCGTTCAATTTGTTTTTCTTACTCTGGTATCTGATCAGATTTGAACATAACTATCTGAGACTTCTTATATTCAGTTTTATATTTTTCTTTTTTATCTAAACCTAACCTATGGGGGCTGGGGAAATAGCTCCATGGCACAAGTGCCTGCGTGTCAAGTGCAAGATCGTGAGTTCAAATCCTAGTCCCACACAAAAAAAAAAGAAAAAAAGAAAAGTAAACCTAACCTATGGAAATTAGGTTATACCATTTTCCCTTTTGTAGAAGTAATGAAGTGCATATCTACAGAAAGTTTAGACATCCTGTAGAATAGTAATAGTAAGGAAGAAGTATTTTTGTTAATCCACTTGTGGTCTTTTGTCAAAAATTAATATATACAAAAGAATGACATGAGTATAGTGTTTCATGTAATTAGTAGTTTTATCTTAATTTTTTAGGGTTGATCATTATAAAAATATCCCATGAAATTTAATATTTATACATATGTTATAAATATTCAAAGCTAGTCCTTTCCTGAAGGTATTTGCAGGCAGCTAGTCTGTCCACTTAGTATGCTAATAGACTGATATGTATACATTGTATACAGCACAACATTGTGAGGGACTTATTGACTGACAGTTGTTTAAGCGTCTGCTCAGGCAAATTTAGTCAACTGCAGTGGACCTGGGTTTGATCCCCATCTCTATAAGCCTCACCTGTCATGCCCTGAAGGCAGCATCAGACAGACAAAATAAAAAGGCCTTTTTTTTTTTTAATTTTTTTGAATTTTTATTTTATTTATTTATTTATTTATTTATTTATTTATTTATTTATTTATTTATTTTCTTGTTTCAGAACCTTTGTTTATTCACTCATTTTTATGGCCAGCTCAGCCCGCCCCGAGGGCAAGGCTGGCGCAGCATGTGGTGCCGGGGATTGAACCGCGGTCCCTGAAGCCACCCAAGCTTTCCCAAGCAGGCACTTTAGACCACTGAGCCATCCCGCCAGGCCCAAAAAGGCCTTTTTAACTTTTGGGCTGGTGAGATATCTCAGTGGCCTAAAGCTCCTGCTTAGGCAAGCTTAACCAACCACAGGGATTGCAGTTCGATCCTCTGCACCACACGTGGCACCAGCCCCGCCTCCAGGGCAGGCTGAGCTGGCCATAACATAGAAAGATAGATAGATAGATAGATAGATAGATAGATAGATAGATAGATAGATAGATAGATAGATAGATAGAGATAGATAAGATAGGTAGATTTTTTAAAAATCAAGTATAAAAAAAGAAACCATTGTGAACACATAGATAATTCTGTCTTAATGTGAATTGTTTGTGTGAATTTATTTAGAATTTCTCAACCCTGAATGCAGTTTAGAATAAATTAAAAGAGGCCAGAGAGATAGCTCAATAAAATAAGCACTTACCTGGCAAGCATAGGGTCCTGAGTTCGATCCCCGGTACCAGAAAAATAACAAAACAAAACAAAAACTTAGAATAAATTAAAGTACTTTACTCTGGATACCTGGGCTTCTCCTCAGTGTGGGGACTAGGGGACTAGGGGACTAGGGGACAGTGTCTGTAGCTTAAGGTTTTTCTATGCACAGTGAGGGCTGAAGACCTGCACTGGCATTCCATTTGGGTTTTGACCCATGCTGGTATTTAACTATAGGGGGAGTTGAGGAAGAGTGCAGCTGTGGACCCAGGGATGAAAGGTAAGCAGGCAACATGGAACACCCGCTTTTCTGTTGGCCCTTCATTAACTTAATAGGTTTTACAAAGTAGCATTCTTGAGCTTTGTGGAATGAATGGATATTTGTCTGGTAGGAATCTGAGGACAACCAAATCTCTCAGGAAAGTTTTTACATTAAACTAATACACATCCTCTCATATTCTTCACATCACCATCGGGATTATTTATATACTTAGTTTAATGTTGATTTGGATATTTGAATGTTACTTAAATATTTAATAATTAAATATTTAAAATAATATGTATACATATAGGTGATGATAAGAGTAAAAATACATGTGTTTCTTAAAGCAGTATTTATTTTCAGTCCACATTTGATTAAATATGCAGATGGAGCAAAATTTGCATATGGAGAAAACTGATAGAACACATGATCTAATGCAAGAACCACAGGGTTAAAAAAAATCAGATAGGTTTGCTACCCTGCTTAGTTTGAGAAATCAGGTACCACTGGGACTAGTGCCAATGTCGATTCACTGAAAATTGCCGCAGGAATAAGAAACCTAATTTATGATGCTTAATTTGAACCCACTGGGCTGCTCCCCTTTCCAGTAGATCAGCTCCTGCCATTCTGTCACTCAAACCCGTGGTAAATTGGTGGATGTGAGACTCAGTTTTCCTTCTTTTTTGCTCACCAGATAACCTGGTAGTCCTTTAGTTAATGTGTATTTCAGCACTCTGACCCATAACCATAAGGCCTTTCCTTTTTATGGCCTTCCTAAGTCAAGTAACTGCCACCTCTGCTTGCTCCCTAGTAGTCCATTGTCTGTGGGACTTGTCTGTCTGCACATTGTTGTCACTGCTGGAGATCCCATTGCTCTGACCTACAGCATGACAGTGACCTTCACCCTCTAGCCTCCTTGTAGTTCCACATGCATGTGCTGCAAGATTTATGTGTTTGAAACACTGTCCTCATTGTTTCTGGACCCTACTTTTTTTTAAAAAAAAAAAAAAAAAAGGGGGAAATAGATCTCTCAGTCAGCAGAATGAAATCCACATGCCTTGGGTAAGCTTTTATTTATCAGCTGTGTCGATTGGTTTGGCCTGGTTTTCTAATGCTCTTTTCCATGTAGTGTACTTTTTATATCCCATGTGATTGCTAAACTGAATCAGTCCCTGTTCTTCATCCCCATAATGTATTTTCATTTTACTTCATTTTATTCTCTTCATTTAGAATTCTTACCTGTCTGTTCTTCAAGACCCAAGAGAAATTCTCCTGATTATACAAAGCCTTCTCTTTTCCTGCCTTCAGATATTTTTCTTAAATACTGGGAGGGAATAAATTTTGTGAAGAACTACAAGTATCCATTGTAACCCAAAAAGCTCTCATTCTGTATTGTGTGTCAATAGATAAGTTTACTTCTCTTACTACATTTTAATAAAGTGAGCATAGGACAAATATTTTGTTAGTATTTGTTCCATTAATTGTACAGTAATATTCAGTGGGTTTCCTATTGTGGGTATTCCTATGTAGTAAGTGGCTGAGTTAATTCAAGTTGACTGTGATAAGTTGCTAGAATGTGAGGGGTTACCTTAAACCTTGGAATCAAAGTTGCAGAATAGACTCCTTGGGCCTACCATTTTTCAACTACGTGATTATAGGAAAATTGCTTAAACCTATCTATGCTTCAGATTTTTCCTAAGTGGGACCATGGTAAGACCTAGACCAGATTACATTGGGTTACTATGAAGCTTAAGTAGATCATGTGGATGAGCTAAACCCATACCTGATGCATAGTAAGTGCTGATATAGTTAGTTCTTTTTCAACAGGATGGGGTGAGAGTTCTAATCTGTTTTGGAAATTATCTTGGAGTGTGAAATTATCTGTTATTTTTTATCATAAGCTTTCTTAATCTCATTGGGTTTTTTCACTGTTAATATGGGTATAGATTTAATTATTTTATTCAAGTAAGTATAGTTAGAAAACAGTTGTATAATAGTTGTAGAAAATAGTGTACATAGATATATGTAAAATACATACATGCATATATCTATCAGAACTGTATACACCTACATACCTAGTTATATTTGCATATACTCTAGACTATAGAAGTCCCATGCTTTTTATGTTTGAGGTTAAATTTCTTATGTTCTTGCCTTTGAACATTTTGATCCATTATTTAATGTAGTTTAGTTCAGTTCACATAGAGTAATTTTATGTCTAATTAGTTCATTCATCTTTTCCCTGCTTTTAAGTATTAACATGTGTTTTGGGAAATGAATTTTTAAGACCTGTTCTACAAGAACCCATAGCATAACTGCTATTTCTGAGTCATATTTTTATGCATAATTTAGAAGATAGATATAAGGAAGTTCTTTAAAAGTTGCATCTAGCAGACAGAATAGTACCTGATCCTTTAATATATAACATCAATCTGGGAATGTGTACTCTTAGTCGCCTAGGAATAGCTTCATTTCCATATGTTCTTTTTGTTGTATGACATTATAAGATAGAATATTAGTTACCTTGTAGTAATCTGGTAATTCTGATAGAAAAAGGACAGAAAACCTTTAAGTCTTAATTCTTCAAAGAGACTGCCTCGTGGAAAGCAAGTCAACACAGGAGACATATTAAGGCCCACCAACCTTCCTTGTACAGGGAGAATTATTCTTTGTATAAAAATAAAACGTAGTTATCTAAACTTCATCATTGGAGATGGAATTGTTTCATTCTTATTAGTAAGGTAAGATAAGGTTACAGATGTACATTCTAGCATTTGTGGAAGATGTCGTAAGTACCTGAGAAGTTTAACAATGTCACTTGTTAATTATTACTTTGTTTTGATTAATACATGATTGCAGTGCGTAATGATTACATTTGTCATGGGGAGTGGGTACATGGATATAACACAGCTTCTTTTTATATCCCTCTCTCCTCCACTCTCTGTCCCTGCCATCCCTTCATCTCTTCGTCCCCTCAAAGCTGTGAATTACTTGTCCTCAGTGTACTGGTTTTCTCAGAAAATCAGAAGGTTGGTTTCAACACTGAAAGTAGGCTACTAATGCATTCCTGACAGGAGAAACACAAACAAAACACATGATTGGAGAAATTGAGAAACAATGAGGAAATCAGTTTGTATAGTTAATATAGTTACTTGAGATGTTAGAAAAGTGCATTTATGGAATGCGGGAGGCTGCAATCCAATACTAAGGTTTGATGGCTCCGTTCTCAGTTGTTCATAGTCAGCTTTCTTCATTTATGTACCCTCCTCTCTGAGCCCTCCTCTCTCCTACCTCTGTCCACCCTCTCCCTTCACTTCCACTTCTGAGTTAGTGTGGTTGAAAAAATAGGGTAACCATTTTGAGGGGTGGGAAGTCAAGATCAGGTTTGTTTTAATTTGTAAGCATTGTAAGATGCCTGCAAGGGAAGGCCTTCCTTCTCTGGAAGTGCAGAGCTGAAACTCAAGGAGTGGTCCAGGCTGGGTGCTCACTTATAACCCTGCTTTGATCAGTGGCCTCACCCACTGTGGCATCCCAGTCAGGACCAGGTTCAAATAACTGTGGGCCAAGAGGGTGGAGCACTTGCAGAGACAGAAAGCAGAAAAACTTGAGGTGGGTAGAGGATAGCTCATCTTTATAACAGATAATTTACAATCTGAGTAAGAGTGGAGAACGAGTAGAGTTATTGATGAGGTAAATCAGCTAAAAATTAAGCTTTTTGTTGGTGTTTTGAAACTCTATCACAGAATCCAAATAAATTCGGCAATAACCATGTTTACTTGCTAGAAAACTATGATTATATATAAAATTGGAGATAAACTGTTCTTATGGGATTGATGTTAGCTTTATTCCAATCATTTTTATGATATATTATCCAAATAGTATTAAATTTATAGCTATATTAATAAAATCAGCCAATTATTATTTAATTTTTACAATTTCAAATGTGCCTATAACAATATAAACCCTAATTATATATTTATAATTATACCCTAGGGACAGGGGTAAATATTATAGGAATAAAACAAGATACAATTTATTAAAAATATGCCATAATTATATTAGAAATTAAGAAAAGATTTTCTATGGAATAAAGAAAGTCATGATGGGTGATGTTTAACATACACAAAGACATCATTCTGAAAAAAATAGAATAGAAGTCTCCCCTGGTTTTTTTTTTTTTTTTTTTTGGACAGTGCTGGGATTCTAACTTAGGACCTTGTATGTGCCAGGCAGTCACTTATGCCACTGAGTTATCTCTCTAGCTCTTCCCTTTTTGTTTCTTTCCTTTTCCCCCTCCCCTCCCTTCCTCTCCCCTTCCCTCTTTCTCCTGCTCCCCCCCCCCCGAAGTCTTTCATTTATTTGGTACACAGTCTTGCCACTCATCTTGGACTCCTGGTGATCCTCCTGTCTCACCCTTCCCAGCTCTGGGATTACAGGTGTGTGCCACCTCACCTGGTTTTGGTGGCCAATTTGTCACCTGGGACCAGCAAGACATGTGGTACTAGGGCTCCAACCTGAGTCCTCGTGCTTGCCAGGCAGGTGCATAGACCACTAAGCTATCTCCCCAGTCCCCCTTCCCTTTTTCTAATGATAACAAAATAAGAGAACTGTTTTAATTCTAGAAGTAGATTGATTACGGAGGGCACTGATATAAACAGTGTAATGAAAGGCTTTTATTCTATTATATGTGCTTATTCATCTTTGTACCAAGTATCGAAGTCGGGACCTTGAGCTTGCCAAGCAGGTACCTATGCCATCGAACTATCTTTTGGCCCTATAAAAGAGGCAGGGCTTGTGTACACTTAAGTTTGCAGAAATGTAAACATTTAATAAGTGACTATGCACCTGTCAGGTGAACATGCTTAAGAGCATACATCTTGATGTTCTTTTAGAAATAATTTAGCAGGCATACATAGAACTGAGGTTGTTGTGGAGTTTTAAAAGGTCCATTTTGGATTAATATATGAAATCTAATAAATTGTGGGGTTTGATTTTAATCTTTTGAGTGAAACCTAAGAAAGTTGTTTTTGTACTGTAATTCAGGTTTTCTTAACTGTAAGTGGTGGGTCCCTACAGCATCCTTGGACGTCCTGGGACACTTGCACAGAGAACTTTTCTGATCACCAGGAGCAACTTGTGTCCCAGAGCTGCTGTACTGGAATGTGAGATGAACTGAGCCAGGAGAACCTTGTGACGTACAAGTCCAGGCTCTGATTGATTTTTTATATTTCCACATTTGCAAATTGATCCTGATAGCATTACTGAAGAAAAACATGCTTTTCATTATTGAATGTCTATAGTGTGTGGTCAGTTTCTTTCTTCTGGTAACTGTATTCTGTTGTACATTTATATCACTTGTACTGTATTTTATAATATGAAGTGTGGTCTCTGGGAAGGCTACAACTTGTGCAGCTGCTGAAAAGCCTATGGCAAGGCTTGTGTACATTAAGTTTGCAGAAATGTAAACATTTAATAAGTGATTATGCACCTGTCAGGTGAACATGATTAAGAGCATGCATCTTGATGTTCTTTTACAAATAATTTAGCAGGCATACATAGAACTGAGGTTGTTGTGGAGTTTGAGAGACAGAGGAGACCAAGTGGGAACAGGAAGATTTATTCTAGTTGCAGATGCACAGTGGCTCAGCTGGTAAATCTAAGAAGTCTGAGCCTTCTTAGACAAAGAATATCTCTAGCTGTTACACTATTGAGCAAGAAGGTTGGTCTGGGTGTGGATCTTGGGTGTGCAGAAGGAAAACAAAGGCCATTTGTCCTTGGTGACAAGTTTGTATCTTGGTGGCCCTGCTGGGACATAACAGGATGTTATGAGGATAGGAGGTTATAAGATTTTACTTACAGGGACAAAAGCTACTGCTTTGAGGTGGTTGTTTTGCATGGGTCTTGTTCCCAAAGCCATAGAAACTCGGGCAGAATAAAACAATAGCTATTTCTGTACACAGAAGATTTCTCCAGAGTTGTAAATGTTCTTTTGAGCTAAGTACCCCTTGCAGATGGTGAATAAGCCATGAAATCAAATAATTCTCTAAGGGACAAAATTCATATCTTTGTATGGTTTCACTCACGTCTTTAACAGGATTATGATCACTAAAGGCCCAGGTTAAGAACTCCTAAGTCTAGATAATTCTGAATGTGGAAACAATAATCCCTGCATAAAGAACAGATGAGAAATAATAGTACATTTAATGTATACTATTTGCCAAGTCAGTAAAATATTTGATAGCTAAATTGTTAAGACATTCTGTGTAATAGAAACTAGAGCTAATACAGAGACTAAAGATACTTGGTGACTGGCAAGATAGCTCAGTGGTCTAAGGCGCCTGCTTAGGCAAGTTTAGGCAACCACAGGGACTGCAGTTCAATCCCCGGCACCACATGCTGTGCCAGCTCCACTGTAAGGGCAGGCTGAGCCAGCCATAATGTAAATAAAGTTTTTTTTTTTTAAAAATGAGCAACAGAACATTTAAAAAATAAAAATACTTCGGGTAAGCCAGGCATGGTGGTACATGCCTGTAATCCCAGCACTTGGGAGGTTGAGGCAGGAGAATCAATGTGAGTTCAAGACCAGTTTGGGCTACAAAAGTGAGCTCAAGGCCAGCTTGATTTGCATAGTGAGACTCTATCTAAAAAAGACAATCAATCAATAAAGATACTTGGGGTATCTATTATCATCAGAGTTAAATGTCTCTAAGAGACCTATAAAATATTCTGGGCCAATAAAAGATGTCTGTGAGGTAAGTATTCTTTTATCACATAAATGTTGAAATCAACATCTACAATAATAAGAGCTTATAACATGCAGTGGAATGAGGATTTGCCTGTGACACCCTAAAATATGAGAGTGCACATGTCCTGCTGTGTGTGTCCCATGCCCAGCTCCATCAATGGAGCTTTGTGTCTCAGTAGCACCCTAAATTCATTCATTCATTCATTCATTCATTCATTTAATACAGGGTCTCACTATGCACCTTAGACTCATAGTGATCTTCCCATTTTCAGCCTCCCCAGCCTTGGGATTACAGGCGAGTGCTCTGTACATGCCCGGACTCTGTCATTGGATCATTGAGCCCTGGGGGTGGAGACAAAGAAACATTCTAACATGCACTTGTAAAAAGAAACCTGGCTAGACCCCACCATGCCTCACCATATGGTTTTACATTTCTCTTTCTATGAGAATAGATGGATTGGGTTCAGACTATGAAGGGAGAAGGTCGGAGAGTTTACGTAGGTGTGGGGCTTCAACAACTAGACAGAGGCGGTGCCTCTTATGAGTGGTAATCCTTAGAAGTGAATGAGAGGCTGAAAATCCAAATTCTGTTTAGTCTTTTTAAGTTCAATGTGGCACTTCCTGTAAGTGGATTTAATAAGTAGGCATTTGGAAGTGTGAGTCGAGAACTCTGCCAGAGATTGGAGCTAGGGATCTGACTTTGACAGTGGTCAGCCGTTTGTTGCTAGCAATGGCCATGAGCAGGAGAATGCACAATCAGTGATCCTTCAGAGCCCCCGCCACGGGCTCTCCAGGGCTCACAGTGGGAACACATCTCTAGTTTAATGACAGAAGTTAAAATCCTATGTGCCTTAGGAGCATTTATTTTTGTGCAAATGAGACTAGCCATTTCTAAACCTAACCAACTGGAGTGGAGATAGGTAGATGTGTTTCTGAAAGACCACCATGAGGTATCATTGAACAGAACCATGCATCACCTTGATTGTGGTGGTAGATACTTTTATATTTGGGTAAGACGTTGCCTAAATCTACCTAAGATAGGTGATTTTTATCATAGTCCCTGTCTGATTGTGCTATGATACAGTGGTTTAAGATGTTACCACTGATGGGATGGTCAAATAGCTCAGTGGATTAAAGCACCTGCAAGCTGGCACAGGGACCGGGCGTTTGATCCCCAGGCCTGTCGTGCTGGCTTGCCTCCACCGTACGTTGAGACTACAGTTGAGACTGGGTGGCGTGTACCTGTAATCCTAGCTCTTGGGACGCTGCAAACAGGCAGATCATTATGAGTCTGATCTAGTAGTGAGATCCTGAACACCCTGTAGACCCTCCCTAAAAGGTACAAAAAAATAAAAACAAAAAAATAAAGATGTTACTACTGAGGAAAGTGTTAAGTGTGGGCCATGGATAACTCCTTCTTATAACTGCAAGCCATTTTGTAATCATATCACTTGAAAAAGTCTACCTTTAAGGAAGTATGTGCAAAAATTAAAATTTGTATACATTTGAATGAAATTATGTTATAAAGCACTCAAAATTCAAGAAAATAGGGGAAACTAGGATTCTTGCATGTTAAAAACTACAATGAAATCACTTACCTATTTTTGTGTAACCTATGTAAAACAAGCAATAGTTAACATTTTATTCATTTTCTTTGATTAGTTTTTTTTCTTTTTTTAAATAATTTTTTAATTTTATTTTTTCTGGTTTCAGAACTTTGGTTTGTTTGTTTGTTTATTTTTATGGCCTGGTCAGCCTGCCCTGAGGGCAGCGCTGGCGCAGCATGTGATGCCAGGGATCAAACTGCAGTCCCTGCAGCCGCCCAAGCTTTCCTAAGCAGGTGCTTTAGACCACTGAGCCATCCTGCCGGGCCCCAGTTTTTTTTTTTTTCTTTTTGGGGTGAGGATAAACTTGGAGTGTGCTGGTACACTTTGACAAAATGACATTAGTCATCACTAAAACTGATATCTGAATATTTTTAGTGTCTGAAAATTTAGCTTTACAAAGGGAAAAGGCAATATTTATATTTGTTTACTTTTTTGCAGACAAATGCATTTAAAACATTAATATTTTTAAAAAGTTGTTAAAATGTCTCTTACCAAGAAAATACTAGCTAAACCCAGAAGTAACTTCATTTCTCTTAGAGGTAGTCATCTTAAGATATAAATGTTTAAAGATGTAAAATAATGTTGTATTGAAACTTGAACAACTGTGGCTTTTAAAATATTTAATGCTGTAGTGAGTGTGCATGTGTGTGGTAGGGAGGAAAACTAACTTTTTGGTGTAATTACATGATTTTTCTGTGGAAAATATGTTGGCATTTAGTGATCAGAAGTTATGAACTGTTACTGTTAGTACATGTGGAGGAGCATTGTAGTAAGAATGTTCTGATTCATCATTTTTGTCTAAGAAGATTATAATTTGAGATTTCAGTTACTCAAGATAGACACTCTTCACACTTTTTCTTTATAATTACGTTAGTTTTGAAGTTCTCAAAAAAATTGTCTTTGATTTCAGCCACAGTGAAAGTAACTATTCTATTTGATTTCAGTCATATAAGTTACAAGTATCAGTTTATACATCTTTTGTAATGACAAACTTCTTTACAATGATTCACTTTTAAAATTGTTTGCTTATTGCTTCATTTCTTTTAAGATACTTTTATTATTTTTAAAATCAGAAACAGTTTAGAAAGGTAGTAGCAAACTTATTTTCTTTATAAGAACAAGAAGTACACTGAAATCAAGGGTAGGAATCCTTGTGTCTATCTGACCTTCAGTCAGTTTGTTCTAGAAACAGAAGACTTTCAGTGAATTCCCCTCTTGGGCTCTAACTCTTAAGATCCTGGATATGGATCGGAAGTGGAAGCAGGTTCTTCTATGCAGCCTGGTTTCTCTCTCTCTCTCCAGGGTCAGCTCCCTTCCCACCTTTCTGAGTCCCACTTTTCTTTTCCTTTTTTTTTTTTTTTTGTATTTTCAGGATCTCACTGCTGCTTTGAACTCATAATGATCTGCCTGTTTACATCCTCCAAAGAGCTGGGATTACAGGAGTGTGCTACCACTCCCAGTCTTAAGAGTCCCCCTTCTCAAGCCACCATGTCAAGTTGTCTAACCTCAGGCCTTTGAGATCCTGTTCCTCTGTTTCCCTCTTTTGTGTCTTTCCTGTATTTCTCCCTGTCAACCTGGTGGTTTCTTTCTTATCTGCTTTTTCAGGCCTCTCCCCATTCCAGGCTGGGTTTAAATGCAGCATACTCAATATGTGTTTTCCAGCAAGAGGCTGCCTTATTCTCAATACCAATACAGTATTTACTACAGTCCTGCCAAAATGTGCCTTATGATGTGGGCCAGGCTTTTGATGGTAGGAGTAGGAAAGGAAAAAAAAATTAAAGTCAAAAGCAATTTAGTATTTAATATCTTCAATTTAACACATTTCAAAAATAATGAATAAGTAAAAGGAGATAATGAATGGGGTATGAGAAAAGAAATCATGAGAAAAGTTAAAGGAATAAAAAAGTTAAGGATTATAGCACTGAAGAAATGAAGATGATTTTCCATATAAATGCAGAATTTCTAAGAAATGATAGCTGCATGCTTTTCTTAGTTTTAATCAGGCTTAGAAGAGGAGAATGAAGTTCTAATGTGGTCTGCCCATCTGTAAAAGAGTGGAGTTAGTCCTTTCCAGTGTGAGAGGGTATGGTACTAGGATGAAGAATATCTGAAGATGGTTTTTTTTTTTTTTTTTTGAGACTGCAGTTTGAACTCACAACCTTGCACTTGCCATGCAAGCACTTGTGCCATGGAGCTATTTCCCTGGCCCCTGTATATGAAGACTGAAATGGTAGAAAATCATCATACTTTAATAATTCAGCACCAGTGCAAACTTATTGTAAGAATAAAGGTGCACATAAAGATGGAAAACATTACTCTATCTCACTGAAAAATGCACAATGGGATTTAGAAAGACTGAGAAAAAAAAAAGATTATCTATATAGAATTATTGAAGACTGACTTCCTAATGGTGGTGGATGCCTATAATCCCAGCACTTGGGAGGTACAAGCAAGAGGATCACTATGAGTCAGTAGTGAGACCCTGTACAAAGAAAGAAGAAAGAAAGAAAGAAAGAGAGAGAGAGAGAGAGAGAGAGAGAGAGAGAGAGAGAGAGAGAAAGAAAGAAAGAAAGGGAAAGGAAGGAAGGAAGGAAGGAAGGAAGGAAGGAAGGAAGGAAGGAAGAGAAAATAATAGATTAAATAAACTAAATGACTTGGAAACTCAAGGAAGCAAGGGCTTCTTGGTTTAGAGTTGTTGTAAATAAACTTAGCAAAGCGGGCCAGCGAGATAGCTCAGTGTACTAAGCGCCTGCTTAGGCAAGCACAGGATCAAGGTTCTATCTTTAGCACCTCTAGGCGCTCTTGAGCTGGCCACTAAGACTGGGCTTGGTGGGGCGCTCCCCTTTGGTGGGGAGACTGAAAACAGGAGAATCACTACAAGTCTGAGCTGCATGTTGAGACCCTGTACCAAATACATTTAAAAAAAAATATATTATTACAGTTATATTTCTTAGTAAACCAAGAAATTGAATCTTAGAGATTAACATTTTTCTGAACAAAACTCAATGGAATAGTAATTCAGTTGGGCTACCAAAGCAATTGAAATATTTTCTGTATTCCTGAGAATGTTTATTAATGATTTTTGACTTGTTTCATGTTTATGTCATGACGTTAGGTAAGAGCATGCATGTTGTATGTATGCATAGTGAGTATATATATATGTATATAATTTGTTTTGTTTTTAAGCTGGATAATGCAGATGAACAAGCAGCCCAAATCAGAAGGGAGCTTGATGGTCGGCTACAGTTGGCAGAGAAAATGGCAAAGGTAAGTTATTTTCATTGACATATTATATAGCATGTTTTAAGCAGGTAAGGATATCTTACATTATTTAACATTTCCTCTTGTATAGATACCCTCCATGAGCCCAAATACTTGAATATGCACATGATCTAGGTGAAGCATAACATCCATTTTGAATATCTGTCTTAGCATGTGAAATGTTTGTTTACTTTAGACAAGGTTTTACTGTATAAATGAGACTTAACTTTGAACTCACTGTGTAACCCAGCCTGACCTAAAATTCTTAACCCTTCTACCTCAGCTTCCTGAGTGCTTGGGATTACTGGCATGTGTCACCATGATTCACTGATGATCTTTATGAAATATTCTTAAAGCAATGCCTGAATTTCTCTAATTGCTCTGTTAGATATTAGATGGATAGTTTTTTTTTTTCAATTTTTTATTTTATTTATTTTTTTCTTGTTTCACAACCTTTATTTGTTTATTCACTCATTTCCATGGCCGGCTCAGCCTGCCCCGAGGGCAGGGCTAACGCAGCATATGATGCCAGGGATTGAACCGCGGTCCCTGAAGCCGCCCAAGCTTTCCCAAGCAGGCGCTTTAGACCACTGGGCCATCCCGCCGGGCCCCAAGATGGATAGTTTTAATGTTTCCTTAAGTACATTATATTCAGGGGGAAAAATGTCCTTGGCGAATCATGTCATGTTCCAGAATAATTCATCACAGTACTTGGAAATAGTATCAACAGCATAATCCTTATTAGAATTTTTTTCCTCTGAAAGCATGTACTTTGGTTCAGATTGCATAAAGAGGCATAAAACAGTGTGAACAGGTTATGTTTGTTGACTACAATTCATAACATTATGAAATATAGTGGAATAAAAGTGTCTCATTGTGTTCCTGAAATTTTTTTTTTTCTCTCTCTCTGGTCATGAGTTATGATCAAACACAAGGAGCGGAAAGACTTCATGCCTCATTCCTATGCTCTACGTAGACAGGCACTGAGTCATTCTAGGTCATTCTTATGTGGAATTGATGGAGTAGAAATCAACCCTTAGAGAGAACTTGCTTTACCAGCCACATTAGCCTGTACTGAACTTGGCAGGAGGAATGTTTAGTTTTCCTAAAGGCGTGAGGCTGAGAGAGAATCGGAGAGATGTGCCAGACAGCATCGGGAGGGACCTTGGACCTGGGCTCAGATTTGCATATTCCCGCTATTTATGTGGATTATTCCTGAGATGGGCACACATGATCCAAGGGCCTGGAGGAACATGTGATGCTTTAAGAAATATTCTGGAGAGTGAGAGACCAGAGGAAAAGCTTCACATCTCAGGAGGGAAGTGCTGGCTTTCATAAGTCCTGATCAGAGAAAGGGTCAGCTGTGAACAAAACTGCCTTCTCCTTGGGCAGCCACAGTTGTTTAATCAGAGATACTGAGAATGGAGCAGGTGGGGAGAAAGATGAAGCAGATGGTGCTGGAAGGGGATAAAAATAGTTCTAAAAATAAGATGGAATTCAGTAAAAATATTGGCACTGCAGATGTTTGTTTTTGTTTACTTTCACCAAATCAAAGCCATTTTAATAAAATCATTCTACAGCATTTTATTACAATTACTCACCTTATTCTGTTATGTCCCTACAATAATCCAGTGAACTCCCAATGACAAATGTTATAAACATTGTAGACAGGGAGACTGAGGTCAAGGACCAATGACGATGTACTTCAGATTATATAAGTAATAGGTGACCAAACTAGAACTTAAATTCTGACCAACTGCAGAATCTAAGCTTACTCTCTTACCTTCTTATGCCTCCTCAGTCTGATAATTCAATAGTTGTGGTTTATTAATAGTTAAAATCTTGATAATCAGTAACAGTGCCTTTCGCACTTCAACAGTAAAACAAATTACAGCAATAGCCAAACCATAGTCAGAAATCTCTGTCAAAGAACAGAGACGGAACCAGATGTGCTGGCGCGTTGTTCTGGGCCCAGAATAGCTGTGAGTCAGGAAGGTTGCAAGTGCAGCTTAACCAAGGCAACTTAATAGCTTAGCCCACCCTTCTCTCAAAATAAGATGGGGGGTCAGTGCAAAGGCCCTGCTACTGTCTGTCCACTAAAAAGATACAGATACTGGATTTAGGATGATAGTAACAGAATAATTAGAGCCTGGTATGGTGGCACATGCCTTTAATCCCAGCACTTAGAAGGCTGAGGCAGGACGATCAGTGTGAGTTCAAGGCCAGCCTGAACTGCATAGTGAGACCCTATCTCAAAAAGACAAAAAAAAGAAAAAAAAGAGCAATTAGAAATGGAAAAAATAAAATATTAAGAGAGTTGGAACCACCATGGCTATACCCATACCCATGATTATTGCTTCCTATAAGGAAAGGAAGGCAGTTAATGCTTTTCAGCCTTGTTTTTTACTTTTTATAAGTCAGCTTAATATTATTTACTAAACAACTAAAAGTATAGGTAGGCATTGTCTTAGGTGCAATTACACTGAGATAAAGCAAGACAAACATTCCTGTATTATATTGCCCTGTGATAAGCAATAAATATGTCTTCTCTAGCCTTAAATTATGAAAGGTGATCATTGCTACTTAGGAAATAGATCAGTATGGTCAGGAGTATAGCAAGAAGCGGGAAAGTAGTCAGGATTTCTTTTATCCAGAGGAAATAGGGAGCTCTTTTTCAAATGGATGGGGAACAAGAGAAGGAAGGAGAGAGAAGCAGCAAGGGAAAGGAGGTGGGAAAAGAGAATTAAAGGGACAAACGATGAATGTAGAACCTTTGCAGATGGGCAGAGGACTATGAGTTGAAAGGAGTAGGGAGGGAGAGGGGAAGGGTAGAGGGTGAAAAAACAAAGAAGAAATCAAAAGAACTAAGATGTACTGTGTCCATGTACCAGCTCCCTACAACAGTTGTAATCATTATGTACTGTAAGTGTATATTAATTTAAAAAAAGAAAAGAATTTTCTAGTTGATCAGAACAGGCCACTTCTTGGCAACATTATCTTGCTGTTTATGCAGACTCAAGAATTTTGCATCACATTTGGCTTCTTTTTTAATCCGTCATGCAAAATATATGCAGAAATCCTTTTGCCTCTTATTTTGTGTATTCCAGAACCCGACCATCTTTAGCTTTCTTTAGCTGCAACTCTGCTCCATTCAAGGAGAGATGAAATTGCAAAACCTGTTCAGTTGTCTCAGTTACTGTTCTCTCTTTGCTGGGGCAAATGCCTGACACCCAAAATGAAGGAAGGAAAGGTTTATTTAGCTCATACCTAACGGAGGCTTTAGTCCATACATGGCTGGCTCCAAAGCAGAGGGGCACAGCATAGGGCAGCCGTTCATGGCAGCAGAAGGCAGCAGAACAACATAAGCAAATGGGAGTAGTGGCAACAACGGCTGCAGAGAGCAGTTCTGCCTCCCTGTGTTGCATTCAGGCTCTCTACCCCAGGCTTGGTGCATCACTCCCATCCATAATCCTGATGTGTCATGAATTAATCACAAACTCTAGAAGTCTGCCCCATTACTGCATGAGGCATTGGGGGGACAACTAGACACAAACCATAACACCTGTGATAGGAGCTTTAGACATCATCTAATGATGTGGTGACAGACCTACATGAAGAGCACTTGCAAAGTCACTAAGTTAAAATAATTGTTCCCTTTTTATGAAGCAAATATTGTCTTAGTGTATATGATTTCTTAGAGCCAGTCGTGTACCATGTTAGGCAGAGAAATGAATAAGCACATTTGAACTGTGGTTTATGGGACCAATTCACAGTTAAATAAAAAGAAATTAAGCCTATGTGTGATTCCATCCCAATTAAAAGGATTAAATATCACATATTTACTGGTCTGATGTAGAGTTGGTTTTGTTGGTTCAGAAAAAAAAAAAAAAGGCTATGTAAAAGTGGTGAAATACTAATGAACCTCAAGGCTTTAAAAGAGTTATGACTATTTTTCAGAGGAAAAATTAAAATTCTACTAGAGTCTATTCCCTAAAAAGCTTTAAAACACTAAGTAAACATTCAACGTTAGTGGTGCCTGCCAGTCTCCTATTTGATAGATGAAAGAAAATGAAATTTCTTTAGCTAAAAATAGGGCTTTAAAACTATGCTAGTGCTATATTGTCTATAAATTCCAACGCCTTTCAAAATTTGAAAAGATAACACTTTAGAATGCTCAAATATATATTTTCTTTTCATTTGTTAAGATTTAGTTAATAAAAGACAAAATTACTATTTTCACAAATATAAAGTGAACACACAGTGAACATTTTGCTCAGTATGTAATTAGCAAGAAAACTAGCTAACTGCTTAACCTAATTCAAAGAACATTTAAGAAAGGAGTTTGGGAGCATTTCTAAGATTTATACCTTATACAAAAAAGTGGTTAATATGTAAGACAGTTTTACCTGTAACTATCAAATTTTTTTACTTTCCAGACAACTAGTATTTGTATGGTTTGCAGACAAAATCCTATGAGGTCATGCATAGATTCACTCTCTGGAATCAATAGCAAGTAGTAAATTGAATTAAACGCCTTTTCCCAGTAGCTGCTGGTCAGCCTGGGCCGCTGTGGTCCTGAAAGGGCCATCACCCTTGCCCTGCTTTCTTTTTTTCCCAGTGTTGGACGCTTTTGCAAACAACTTTGGAAGCTGATCCCAAAATATAAAAATGTACTTTTATAGCTTCTTTCCTCCTCTGTGCATGTAACAAAAAATCATTTCAAAGCAACTTTAGTATTTCCGCTATGTTTTTGAAAATACTATCTTTTTCTTGAAAAAGCAAACATTTTGGGATGTCACTTCTAACTATAGACAAGTACTAAAACTTCTTTAGGGAAGTTTATTATTAATTTATATATTCTCTGAAAAAGCAGTTTTAATATTGATTATATGCAGATGATTTTTTGTTACTTTTAGTTAGAAACAATGCAACAGTTACAAAAAACATTAGTACATTCCTAATAATTGATGCAGTGCATATAGTTGTCATCGTAGTAGTCGTTCAGTGCACAGGAGGTAGACATGAAATTTTTTCTAATCATTATTGGTAGAAAAATTTCTTCTCATTGAACTAAGAGAAAGGACTTACATACGTAGTCCGATATTCCATAATCTTTGTGGGTTATGGGCAGATCTGGCAATGTCAGGAGCTGTTGATTTAAGCCTTTTACAGCTCAGCATACTAATATAGCTTTACTTTTTAAGCCTCGTGGTTAAACTTTTCTGCTGGATGGTTAAAGGCAAGTTAAGGAAAGACCTTTGTAACACAACATGTAACTTTTGTGTCTCCCAAGGTCAGTCAAATCACCTAAGAATTTACCTTGAAACCATGTACAGTGCTTTGTAGAACTGTTGTCAGCATCAGCCATCTGAATGAGTCATGGCCATTGTTTGATGTTATGGTTTATGTCTAGTTGTTCCCCAAAAGCCTCATGCAGTCATGGGGTGGGGACTTCTATAGATTGAGACTTGACTCATAAGTCACTGGGATTATGTGTTTTAGTACTGATCTGGGGTTTGAGACTTGATCCCTGGGTTTATGTGTTTTAAGTACTTCTGGGATTATGGGTATAGCCTAAGGTAGATAGGCTGAGGCAGAGAGCCTGAATGTAATATAGAGACAGAGAGACAGACTGTCACTATTGCTCTCTGCTCCCCTGGTTGGTCAGTTGCCTCTGTCACGATTGTTGCTGTTCCACCACCATGAACTGGATGCTCTCTGCCCTGTTCCACTCAGCCCTGGACCAGCCGAATATGGACTGAAACATCCAGTAACTGTGAGCTGATAAACCTTTCTTCCTTCATTTTGAGTGTCAGGTATTTGTCCCAGCAAGGAGAAAAGAGTAACTAAGACACTTGACCAGTTTGCTCTCTGAGAAAGCCTGAAAGAATGTTTTCACTCTAGGTGACTCCACTTAGGCAAACTATATATCATTGATCCCTTTCCTCTGTGGCCTCATAACCTCCTCCAACAGAAAATTTGGGATACCACTGAGATATAGGATGTTATAGCATAGGTTCTGTTATGTCCTGAGTCCTCACTGACCTTGAATGGCTAGGGCCAAAATATTTGCTATCCTTGTAGCCTTTCTTTTTCTCTAACTTTTGTAAACTTATGTTCTTAACCCTCCAGAAGAGAAGCTTAGTGATACTATTATTGTATAACATAGATACTTGAGCTTAACATCCCTGTCTTTCTGAATATTAAACATCTTAGACTTAACTTGAAATTGGTATTTTCCATCAATTACTCATAATTCTAATAAATCCCTATAGAATGTGATAAAAACAGTTACATATTTTTACACAGAAATTTAGGCATCTAAGCATATACAAAGTTGTAGCCAGTCAATCCAGTGGCATTTTTCCTTGTCTCTTACTCTCCTTTAAAACATTTTTTATTTTATTGTAAAACACCCATTTACTTGAGAGAGAGTATAGCAATAACTGAAATTATATTAGAAGCAGCACACATCTAAAAGACCAGGATGACAGGTGTTCCAAGCATAGTTTTAGTGTATACATTGCTATCATATTGCAGATGATTTTTAAAACAAAGACGTATGAGGTTATATTGGAGATGGTCAGGTGGCCTGAGACACTGGAGCCGAGTCACAAAGCAGTGCCAAGCTCCATTCCAGCTTGGCTTAAACAGAGCCATATACACATGGCATGGATGTTCCAGGGATGTAGATTTCTTAGGTTGGTTTTGGAAAGTGCCGATGGAAGCAGATTGAGGGCAAGGATTTTTCTGAAGCTTTGCACCACTTCAAAGAAGGCCGTTCTCAGTTTTCAGCCCCAGCCAGTTGTGTCCAGTGGGTGACATGTTCCCCTGGAATTGGTGTTGTGAAGTTGTGTCACCTCCAGGTGTCAGGTTGGCAAAGATAAAGAGGAAAAACAACTCTGATGTTCCCCTTGGAGGAATAGCAATTGGTATGATTTTCTCTAAGGACAGTTTGGCAGTATCTAAATATCAACGTTCAGAATTTCCTTTTAATTGAGTCAAAGATTCATAAGTGTGATTGAAGAGATAAAAGCATTGAATGGCAGTGTTCATGTACTTTGGTAAGAAAATAGAATCTTCTAGATAGATATTCTTAATCTTTTTCACTTGACACCTTGTTATCATAAAATTGCCTTTTGCTGTAAATTTAAGTTTTTCTAAACCTCTTATAAAAGAAATTGCAGAATTATGTCCATAAAAGATCTTAGCATATTTGTGTGGTGTGCACATTTACTAATTCCAGAACTATGTCCATGACATTATTCAGTAACAATACATTTTTATTAAATGTTTAGGTATAAAATACATATCCTCCAAACAGTGCAGCTGTGAGAAGAGATATTGTTGAAAATTATTTTTTCTAGCTAGCATAACCATATAGCCTGAATATTTTCTTACAGAGCAGTTATTCCAATCAATTCAAAGATAATAGTGGTTCACTGAAACAAAAACAGAGTATGTCTATTGGCATTTTCTTCTTTTTATCTTTTACAGATTGTATCAAAATTTTCAAAGCATGAGATTTTTCAAATCTAAAGATAGTGAGTGTCGTACTTCTAAGACAATGCATTACTTCCATTTGATTATATTTGATGATAAAAGTGAAATATGGCTTGTTTAAAATTGTGGTTTTTCAATGTTGTTTTTAAGGAAAGAAGATTCCCCAAATTCATAGCAAGAGAAATGGAGAGTATGTATGTAGAAGAGTTGAGGTCTTCTGTGAACCTGCTAATGGCCAATTTGGAAAGTCTCCCAGTTTCAAAAGGTGGTCCAGAATTTAAATTACAAAAATTAAAACGTTCACAGAACTCTGCATTCTTGGACTTGGGTGATGAGAGTGACATCCAGCTGTCCAAGTCAGATGTGGTGCTGTCCTTCACCTTGGAGGTAAGTGGCTCCTAGCAGGGTATATGAGGCTTCGCTATAATTTCTGCTGGCCTTTGGGGTAATGTTTAGTATTTAAAGCAGGATAATATATTTTGGAGATATTAAATTATTCTCCATTTGCTAGACAAATAGATTGTTTATACAAATGAATGCAAATTGTCTTTAAATATGAAAGCAGTTTTAGAACAAAGGAGTAAAATAATAAAAATTCTGAAGCACATATTTGTGCCAGCTAAGCTAAGCAAGTTCATTAATAAAACTAACATCAAAATACATCTCATGGAAATGGAATTTAAAAGTATTACTGAGTTCTCTGTATTTGAAAACTCCTTTCTGATCTTTTATTTGTCTCATTTCTAAACTATTTCAGCTGGGGGGCATCTTTCTAAAATTAAATCAAGTAAATCAAATAAATAATACAATTTTAGATATGGTAGATGACAAGACACAGAGTTCTTTCCAGGAGCTCCAGTTTCCTTATAGGCATAATCAGCATTGCAGAACACAAGAACAAATGCTGAGCATTTAAAGTTGTGTATCCTGTCAAAAATGTTCCCAGTCATCAGCTTCATCCCTTTCTACAAATGGATAGAAACTACTGGCATTCTTCTTAGTGCAGCTACTTGTTGGATGGGCCTCCATTACATTTCTTATTAATTTCTGTGTGGGAATTACCTAGGAACATATCCATGGGTTCACATACCCCAACAGATGAACAGAAGCCTTTTTTAATATATAGAAGGAAGCATTTATATGGAATATAAGATACATAAAAGATTATGTCAAACATCAAAAATATCATATCAGGTCTCACTTGACTTAAACACCAACATTCTTCATCTCACAAATTTATTTTTGTTAAGTAAATACCAGCAGTGTCAGGTTTAAATTCATAGCTATCCTGAAGTATTTTCTGAAGCTGGGGGCTCCTTTATGTTATTGTCTTCCCTTCCTCCTTTCCTCCTTTTCCCTTCCTCCTGTCCTCTTTCACTTTCTGCCCTCTCCTGGCTCCCAGTGCTGCTGTCTCTGGGTCCTTGAGAGGCAGAGCTTTAAATATTTTGTTAATTTTATTTCAGGATGGAAAGGTATCGCCACTTTGCTTCCTTGGTGGTAGATAAAGCAGATCTCTCTTGATTCTGTGCAACTCCAAGGTGGAGGAAAAGAGCACCGCCTTTCACAGCCTGACTCCCAAGCTAAAAAATCTTTTTGTAGATTAATAGCTTGAAGTTACTGTCAGAGTAGGATCATGGCACTTTAACCCAAGACTTCATTCTGCATTTATCTAATGGGTCTGCCAAATGCCTCTGCTACTGTGTTTCTCAGTCTCCTCAGCCTCATCACAAGAGGGAGCTTGGTTTTACACTGCAAGGTACATACTGTGTGGAATTTCCTAGTTATTTTCTGCTGCAGCTCTTTTGCTGATATAAACACTTTCAACATTTTTGAAATATTTTGTACCAAATAAATTAATCATTCAATTATACTATTCTAACAAGAACAGCATCGATGAAGAAATAAATTACATATTAATTATTATAGTTTCATTTATTAATATTATATGTTAATAATGCATATAATTTTTACTATGAGTAAACCTTTCATTATATATTTAAAGATTTAGAAACATTATTTTCTTTTACATAATATTTTAAAAATTAATTCATTATTTGGTATTGGTGCAGTACTTCCTGTGTAGCACAGCGTTTGGTTATTTATTATATTTGCTGGTGGCTAGCTTTCTCTGCTGGGGTGTGAACTACAAAGAAATTAATCCAGTCCTGTCCACCCTTTTGTTAACTGAGGTGTGGCATGCACCTAACCCAGGCCTGGCACACAGTTTGCTTAACAAATTTTGTTCTTAATGTATTTGGTACAGGATCTCACTACATAGCTCAGACTTGTCATGATCCTCCTGTTTTCAGCCCCCGTGAATTGGGATTATAGGTCTTTGTCACCACAGCTGGTCATGTGGTCAGCAGCATGCCTGGGAGTGGGGTTGGCACAGCATGCAGTACCAGGGATCAAACTAGAATACTTGAGCTTGCCTGAGCTGTCTCCACAGCCTTCAACAAGTATTTATTTATGACTTTTATGGTATAAAAGACCACCAGTTAGACATGCAGGATTATATTTAAGTCTTTCCAATCTTGTATGCTGTATGGAAAGGCCATACCATGAATATTGTCACACTGAATTTATTCCTTGACATTAGGCCACCAAGCTATTTGACTTCTGTACCTGGCAAGACATGGCTTCCAATTTCATAGCTTTACCCTGCATCATTTTCTCAGAAACTTCACATGTTCACTGGTTCAAGCCCCTGTAATTCTCAGAGTGGGTTATCTAGCGCTTCTCTTCTTTTTGATTCTAAAACAGTTCTATCTATTTTATCCCTATGATCTCAGTCATAGACATTGAGAAAATGTATCATAAATCCATTTTATTCTACATGGTTCAGTTTTCAAGTTTTGCTGTGAATTGGTTGATACAATTCCTTAAAATTAGATTAGCTGATGCTCTGTGGAATTCTTGCTGTCTTTTCACTAGTGACTGAAACTAGGTTTGTTTATTTGCTAATTGGATTGGTAAATTTTATTTATTTATTTATTTATTTATTTATGCATGTATGTATGTATGTATTTATTTATTTATTTATTTATTTGGTACAGGGTCTCCTACACAGCTTGAACTTATAGTTATCCACTTGTCTCAGTCTTCTCAATGGTAGGATTACAAGGTGTACACCACCATGATCAGTATCGGTAGCCTACGTGGTGAGCCCAGTGTTCTGGGGCCAGCATAACATCCAGTACTTGGGATCAAACCTGGGTCCTTGTGCTTGTCAGGCAGGCACTTAAACCACTAATCTATCTCCCCAGCCATATCCATATTTACATGTATATCTAAAATCTATATATCTATATATAGGTATATATAGATGTAGATTTTTTTTTTTTTTTTTTTTTTTTTTTTTTTTTTTTTTTTTTTTTTTTTTTTTTTTTTTTTTTTTTTTTTTTTTTTTTTGTCTTTTTGAGACAGGGTCTCAGTATGCAGTTCAGGCTGGCCTCGAGCTCACTTTTGTAGCCGAGGCTGGTCTCGAACTCACACCGATCCTCCTGCCTCATCCTCCCGAGTGCTGGGATTACAGGCGTGCGCCACCACGCCCGGCAGATGTAGATTTATATATATATATATAATGACAATTTTGCAGGATAATACCTGGTACAGATACAGATAGCAATATTTTCTTGACTACAGAATGCTGTTTATTGTGTGTTTTAAGAGATCCTACTTAAAGTAGCTTTTAGTAGAGGTGACAGAAGTAATGTCCGGTAGACACTTCTTTTCATCTCTTCTGTTCTTTTACTACTAAATATACTGCAGAAGTGGCAGAGTGTTAACAGTGCTTTAGAACATGAACCAATGCTGTGAAGGTTGCAAACTTACCTTGTGGTATGCAGTTCTGTTGTTTTACATTAATTTGGGAATGGTGGCTCATATCTGTAATCCCAGCACTCAGAAGGCTGTAAGTTTAAGACCGGACTGGATTACAAAGTGAAATCAAGGCCAGTCTAAGCCACATAGTGAAACCTTGTCTTAAAAGAAAATCTTAATTAGTGATCATCGAAAACTTATTATTTGTCAGGAAAGTTATTAGAGTCATAATGGTAAGTTCAAATGAAGCTGGCTTTGAATTGATATTATCTTTTTTTTAAAAAAACTGTTTTATGTATTAAGTACAAGTTCTACAGAGTTTCACTACAGGAGTTGGACTCATAGTCATCCTCCTGTTTTCAGCCTCCTAAGTGTTGGGATTATAGGCACATACTACCACACCGAGTCATCACAGCATGCCCTGGGGGCGGGGCTGGCACAGCACATTATATATATATTTTTTTGTCTCAGTTTCTGGTTTTACTAAAAGTAACCAACTTCAGCATTACTAACAAGAATCTGGAGTCATTAAAATTACCTCCTAACTTCATTTTCCTGCCTTAATCAATTATTAGTGTTTCATCCCAATTTCCCTGAGTACTAGAGCAGCTTCTGTTAGCTTATTTTTACTGTGTGTGCATTTGCATGTGTGTGTGTGCGAGTGAGTGCGTGTGTGTGTGTGTGTGTGCGCGCGCGCGTGCACGTGTGTATGCACATGCACTTACCTCTGTATCTGTCTGTGTATTGAAGTGAGTCATTTAAGAGAACTGAGCCAGGGTCTTCAGTCTGAACCACAGGCTACATCTTTAGCTTCCCCATTCCTGCATTTTCAAATTCCTTTGTTTCTATAATTGGGTCCCACTGAGTTACCCAGGTGCTGCTCAACTTGTGACTGCTCAGCCTCAGCTTCCCAGAGTGGGGTTAGAGCCAGGATGCTGACTGAGTCCTTATGTTTGTCACTGTGTATGTCACTGTGACAAAATCTTAGGAAGGAGACAGGTTCTGAGTTTGAGCTTTTACATTTTTAGCGATTAATTTTCAGTAGATTTGATGAAAATAAAACAAAATACATCTTCGGATTTATAAACATTAATCCTTTTCTTTGTACTAAATTTGAAATTAAGCAATTCAAGGGAGTTTTTTTTTTCCTTTTCATACCCTTAGGATCAAGAATCATTTTGAAATTCCATGTGTAGTCTAATGATGCTACTAAGGCAGATTTGCCCACTGGATATTTCATGAAAATAGAACCACAACATCTTAGGAATGGCTTCTTTTATTTAGCACATTTACATCTTGTAGCAGATATCAAGATTTCATTTCTGTAGCTGGGTAGTATTCTGGCACGTGAGATCAATAGGGAAGCTAATTTACATATATAAATTGCTCTGACTATTTTGTAAGATTTAGAAAATTCCATTGTGCAAATTCTTATGCAAAATCACAGAAAATATGCTTTATTTCTAAATCCATTGAAACTGTTACTGTATAGTATTTTAGGACTGAAAGCCTTTGATACAAATATGGAAAACATGCTTGGAAAAAAAAGTAATCCTATGTTCCTCCAGGAATTATATAGATAAGGCACCATGAGTTTTTCTATCATTTTTCATTGTCTTCCATTAAATTAGCACATACGTTTAATGAACCAAAGCATTACCTTTTCCTTAGCAACTTACTATTAAAATGTTCAGTGAAAAATTACAGTTCTCATGGTTTTTCTGTTGAGGTGTATAGTGGCCATACAAAAAACTATCTTGTAAAACTAGTAATAATTTTTCAAATCGGTGACTATAGAAAGTTTGTGGTAACACACATTCATACTAGTGAACCTGTGTTGTAGTAACAGTGCCTATGATAGTAAATGCTGTCATCACTCCATGAATCTCAGTGCGCACTTGCATTATACTCATTGAATTTTTATTTTTGATTCTGCTTCAGTTCATGTAGACTGCTCTAATTTTTAAGAACTGATGTTCACTTAATTTCATGATTTTTATTCAGGGATTTTAACTTTGCTTTTATTGAGTAGCTCTCAGAAGATATTTCCTCAGAACCTAAATGTATAAATATGGTGTCAATAATATCATGTGAGTATTTTTGTGGGTCTTACTGAGTACATTCTTGCTAATATTTCTGTGTATGCTAGTGGTTGTCCACTGTGCTTACTATTTTTCATTCCTTTATCTTCAGATTGTCATAATGGAAGTGCAAGGCTTGAAGTCAGTGGCTCCCAATAGAATCGTTTACTGCACGATGGAGGTGGAAGGAGGAGAGAAGCTGCAGACAGACCAGGCAGAAGCCTCGAGGCCACAGTAAGCAAGTTGAATAATACTGATTTTTTTCAGAAGGAATATGCATTACTTATTTGTGGGTTTTCATAATACTGCATTCCAAAGTTCTTATTTGACCAGCTTTATCTAAACTGTGTTAGAGTCACTGTATTCCTTGCTGAGAAATGATGTTAGAATTAGAACTGTGACAGAATCCTTCTGTGGTACAAACAACAAAACCAGCATGCAGGTAAAAGATTGTTAGTAAAATGTATTGGTTATCTTTCCTTATAAATATATCGGGAAAATGTTTTAACACGTGTCATTAGAAGGTGACATGAAGGGCTAGGGCGTTGGCTCAGTAGAGTAAGTACCTGCCTGGACAGTGCAAGGGCCTGACTTCACTCCCTGGTTCCAAAAAAAAAAGGAGGTGATATGAGAACCTATTTCAGTATTTCAGTGACTGCAGCTGTGCCCTGACAGCTTTCTCATTTCTATGCATGGTTTTGTGGGGATGGACAGGTGGACATCTCAGTTCAATGTAATGAGTAAGAATAGTTAAATGCATAGATTTCAGTTAGAGAAGCAGTTAATGACTCCCATCCAGTAATCAGAGGTGGTCAGATTGTTCTTTTTTTTGTACCGCCCAAAATTTGTTTATTTATTTCTTCTTTTGAGTCTTTACATTAGAAAGACTATACCATATTTGCATATGTAGGTCTGGTTTATTTCACTTATAAGTACACGTTCAAGATACATCCATTTATATATGAAGTCTTCTAGTTTATTATAGCTGAGAAAATATCATATCTTTTTCAACCATTCAGATAATGAGCATTTTGGTTGTTTCCAGGATTTAGCTATCACAAATTGTGCTGCTATGACCATAGGTTCACAGATATCACTATGATAAGATGTTTTCATTTCTTCTGGAAAAATTCCCAGTAGAGGGATAGCTGGATTGAATGGGATTTCCAGCTCTAGTTTTTTAAGTAGTCTCCACACTGCTTTCCATAATGGTTGCATCAGTCTGCATTCCCACCAGCAGTGGAGAAGTGTTCCTTTTTCCCCACAGCTTCTCCAACATTTATTGTTGGTGGCCGAATTGTTCTTTGCTAACAATTTAATGTTTCATATCCTGAGAACACATTTAATTAAATTTGGAAAATGTTCTCTTTAACTGATTTGAATGTAGTAAACATCACAACCTCTGATAGAAATAACCCATCTGGCCTGTGGGATTCAAATGCTAGTTGCCTGTCTCTCCTGTGTACACTACTCTGCTCTTAGAAAACTTCTTGCATCTATTTAATCTTTATTTAAAGCACCTTATACTTTCAGATTTAGGATTTGCACAGAATATTGTGATGTTGTGCAAAAGGAAGTTAAGGCTACTTATCCTGCCTCATGAAGTCTTTGGGTCTGAGCCTTCCTGGCCTCTCTGGCTTTTCCCTCAGCCTGCAGCATCTTTCCCTTTCTCTTTGAGTTGTGAGAGGCTTGGCTTTCAGAATCACTCATATCACTTCTGAGAACAAACCTTGTACTTATCTGTAATTTACTCTCTGTCCGTATAGATCTTCCTACCCTGGATTATTTCACATAATAGGAATCATAAGATTGGGGCTGCCTGGTTTCATTTAGCACATTTACACCTTGTAACAGATATCAAGACTTCATTTTGATAACTAGATAATATTCTATGTATATACTGCACACATCACTTCATCTTGGTTGATGAATGATTGGGTCATTTTTACCTTGTGGCTAGTGAGAGCCATACTGTGTAAACATTGGTGTACAGGTAACTGCTTTGAGTCCCATTTCCAATTGAGTTATATTCCTGGGTGTAGAATTGCTGCCCCACTTACATTATACCTGCAATGCATAAGGTTTTTGATGTTTTCTGTCTTATCAGTAGGTAGTTTTCATTGCCTGCTGTGTGTGTGTGTGTGTGTGTGTGTGTGTGTGTGTGATCCTTCCAAGTAGATGTGAAGTGTCTTGGTGTATATGGAATCTGTATAATCAGCAATGATAGAAAGTATCTTTTAAATTGCCATTTGAATATCTTGGAAAAATGTCTACTGAAGCCTTTTGTCCCTTTCTAATTGAGTTGTTTGTTTTAGATTATCAAATTTTAAATAGATAGATAGATAGATATTAAATACTATACCTTATCATATGACTCATGATTGTTTCCTTCTATTCTGTGGGTTTTCTATGTCCTTGATTTGTCTTTTGAAGCACATAATTTTGTTGAGGTCTAGTTTATTTATTGCTTGTGACATATATCTTAAAATCTTATTACCATACAAGGTCACAGAAATTTATCTGTACATTTTCTTCTAAAGTTTCTGTAATTGGGGGCCTGGCAGGATGGCTCAGTGGTCTAAAGTGCCTGCTTGGGAAAACTTGGGTGGCTTCAGGGACCGCGGTTCGATCTCCGGCACCACATGCTGCGCCAGCCCTGCCCTCAGGGCAGGCTGAGCCGGCCATAAAAATGAGTGAATAAACAAAGATTCTGAAACAAGAAAAAAAAATAAATAAATAAATAAAATAAAGTTCTTTAAAAAAAATTTTAAAAGTTTCTGTAATTTTAACTCTTAAATTTAAGTGATTGTGCCATTTTGAATGAAGTTTTATGTATGAGCTGCGTAATATAGATTCCAGCTCCTTTCTTTGGCCTTTCACTATTTAGATTTTTGTGTAGTTTGTTAAAGAAACTTTTCCTTTTCCACTAAATATGTTCTTTGCATTCTATTTGAAAACCAAGTGGACATTGGTATATGTATTTATTTCTTGTCTCTCAATTTTATTTTATTGTGGCATCTCTATTTATATTTTGTAACAGGACATAATGGCTTTGGAGAATGAGTTTAGTTGTGGTCTTTCCTCTTACATTGTGTAGAAGAATATAGAAAACTTTTATTAATTTTTCTTTTAAGTGTTTGGTAGAATGCATCAGTCAATCACTATGGGCCTGAAAATTTTTGTAATTCTCTGATATCTAATTGGGTTGACCTCCTTGTTACAAATCTGTCAGGTTGTCTTCTAGTCTGCTGCAGTATTTTATGACTTTTGGGAACGTCATCAATTAATATAGCTTGTCTAATATATTCTCATAATTTTCATAGTATTCCTTTATAATCTTTTTATTGCTATATGGTTGGTAGTAATGGTATTGGCCTCTGTTTCAATTTTAATTTTTGTTTGAATGTTGAAATTATCCAGCTAAAGGTTTGGTCATTTTAATTGACCTTTTAAAAGTTGGTTTCATTGATTAATTTTTTCTATTTTTTAATTTTCACTTTATAAAATTTAGTTCCTTCTGTACATTTAGTTTTAATTTGCTTTGTTTATGCATTTTTAATAGTGTCTTTGGAAAGTTTGGCTTCTGATTTGCTGTCTTCTTTCTTAAAGCAATTATAGCTAGATATTGTCCTCGGTGTACCCCTTTAGGTGCATCAATATGTACTGCTACATTTTACTTTCTTTTTTATTCATTAAGATGTCTTTGGTTACAGGGGCTGGGGAGATACCTCAGTAGAATAAGTGTTTGCCTGGCAAGCACATGGGCCTAAGTTCAATCCCTGCTTCTGCTAATAATAATAATAATAATAATAATAATAATAATAATAATAGCAATAATAATAATATATGTCTTTGCTTACTAAAGTACATTGTATAGTAAATAATTTAGTTGGGAAAGCATCTTCACTATTGAAATCACAAGCTGTGGGTGCCACTGCCATCCACATGGTGAGTGGGCTGGGTCTTCTCTATGATGCACTGAGAACACATGAATGTGCCTCCATGCACTGGCAGAGAAGCTCCTTAATAGCACTCATACAGTTTATGTAGTCTACTGTACTAGTCTATGAGATTTTCACTAAGTACAGCTGTCTTGAAACCCTCAATGTGTGCTTTGTTCTTACAGAAAAAAGGTTAATGAAGATATATCTTAGTCAATATATATTATAGAATTCACCCTTCACAAGTTAAATGATATTTCATAAAGTTTTCACTCATGCAGCTGTGCTTACAATTCACTTTAAACTTCATTCATTCATTCATTTATATTATGGCTGGCTCAGCCTGCCCTGAGGGTGGGTCTGGCACAGTATGTGGGGCTGGGGATCGAACTGTGGTTCCTGTGGTTGCCTAAGCTTGCTTAAGCAGACACTTTTAACCGCTGAGCTATCTCACCAGCCCTCACAATTTAGTTTGAACTATATTTTTTAAAGACTCACAAACAAACAAACAAACAACAACAAAAACCCACCATACCCACCTGAAAACTATTCCTGCTACCACTCAGGTTCCAGGAGAGAACTCATAAAATTCTGAGCAGTATATTTTTGCTTATGTTAGGTCATTCCTGTAACTGGAATCTTGCAGTATTGACTCAATGTATCTGACTTTTTTATTGTTTAGTTTCTATAAACTCATGTGTAATTGATACATCAATATTTGACAATGGAATGAGTTGGCTTTTATCGTAGTAGTGATTTTTTAATACTAACTTTTTTCACAAATAACTATTTTATAGAGTGTTGTTATATTTCTAAAATACCCTATACACATAAAAAACTGAGAATATGTAAACATACAGTTAAAATACTTGAATATCAGAGAGAAGACATATAGCAACTACCATTTTGACTTTTTCTTCCCTGCAGAAATTTGATTAAAAATAGTCCTAGTAATTTTTTGGGGGGGTGGCAATGGGGGGACACTGAATTAACTTTTAAAGTGAATTGCAATCATATTGATGATTGCTTCCCAGAAACAGACTCTTGAAAACATTTCCTCCTACTGCTGGCCAGCTGCAGCTTTGCGGGAGGGCGGCACTTTTCACCCCAAACTCTTCAGTCACAACAGGAATGAAGTCCATGTTCTCCATCATCACTGCAAATCATTGCTCAGACACGTTTTCTAAATTTTATTGCTTTGTGCTTTGCAGGAGAGCAATTCATCCTTCTGTCTGATGCTAATTAAAGTGCCATATTTAGTCCATATTTCCAATAAACTTAGTCATGATTTCTAGCCCTTGCCTATTTTATTCCTGTAGCTAAGATTTCCTGCCAGCAAGTGGGGGGAACAGCATGGGAGGCTGGTGAATAATGTAGGCTATAGGGCCCAGGGTCCAATAAACTGGTGCTGATAGACAGGTTTGATTTATGAAGAGTGGTGATGAGGCAACTTAATTTGGGAAAGTTTTGTTTTTAGTTGTATTTTTAATGTAGGGAAGGGAATGTAGATAAATTATATTGTCCACATGGAGATAAAATTCTGTTGATACTATTTTAAGTCATTGCTTTAAAGTTTGTCATTGAGCAAGGAAAATTTTTGTTTTCTATGAAGTGTTGATGAAGTGTTGCTATACCTTTATAGCATTTTAACATTTCCGTTCATTTCATTCAATTCAGACTCACTGATACCACCCCGAAAGGAAATGATAAGTTAGTAAATTATAAAAAGCCAGGTGTAAGAATGATTCATAAGAGTCACAAATTTCCTGGTGTGTACTGACTTTTAAAGTCCATGGCTTTCAAGGGGTGGGCATCCTTTGAGGGCCTAAATGTTCAAAGGAGATAATTTAATTCCTTTTGGAGATTTTAGATGAATGTTGGTACCAGGGAAATAAAACTGTGGAAATTGGTTGTTGAAAGCAAATAGAGGAAAACATATAGATGACATCTGAGTTGTTAGAAAGTTTAAGCATATAGGACCATAGTACAGCAACAAAATGTAATAATACATCAAATTAATTATTAGTTGTATTAAAGAACAGTCATCAATAAGCAATTCTACATTTATGTTATACTTTTTGCCTCTTCTTTACCCTACATTTTAATAGTTATATAGGGTCTCTGTTCCCTGCCTCCTTAAGAAGTAATATGATAAATAGGAAGACAGAGTAAGAAAAGCAGAAAAATTGCATCATTATAGAAATATGTTTTTGGACAAAATGTCCTTCTACCTCATAAAACTGATGAGAAACATAGTCTGCAATACTCATTTCTGGAAACTTCAGATCTTTAACCAGAAAGGTAATAATCTGTCATCTATTGAGAAAATATTGCAGCTACAAATGGAAAATTATCGGAGTGACAAAGTACGGGGCCCAGCATTGGAGACAGATTAAATATAAACCATATATATAAGCCCAAGAATCTAACTTTTTCTTAAAAGCATTCTAGCCTTCATTTTAATTTATTAATGTCAGAATTATTTTGAGGTATAATTCATTAGTCAGCTGTTTTTATAGACAAGATATTAAGTATGCTGATTTTTTTTATGTGATAAATCAAAATGTGTGCCTATTTTTAGTTACCCAAAAGGAAATCATTCCAACTAGATACAAGCTTTGTGCCTTCTTGTTTTCATTTTTAAAATTAGACAGATCACTTTTTTCTTACTAAATTCACTAGAAATAACAATTCTGTATGACTAATATTAATCATTTAAACTACATAGAAGTCTAAAAGACAAATACCGATCACATATAGAGGTGAAATTCATTGAGAATTTATTTAGAATTAAAGCAAGCTAATCTGGGACTCTTCATACTTGAAAGCTTCTGAAGTAATTAGGAAAATTGCAATGGTTAAGATTCCCGATGCTAGCTGCAGAGCACTCCTGAACTCCTGAGAAACACCCATGAGAAAATTTGGGAGAAAAATGTGATTATTGACATTTTTGGGATGGATTTAAAGCTTGCAAACTTCTTCCATTATAGTTGTTACTTTGTTTTATAGAACAATCTCTTGGAGTTATTATTACTTTGCTTATTTCTTTACTTTTGTGACCAATTGCTGAATCAGTTATTGAATTTGTCAGGGTATAATAAGTAGCAAACTCCATTTTTTTTTTTTTTTTTTTTTTTTTTTTGTATTATGATCCGAGACTCCAGGATTGCCCATCTATAACTCTCAAAGGCAAATAAATAACCTACTTTGCTAGTCACCTTTAGATGATTTTAAGAAGCATTTTACAATTTCAGACCAGTTTACATGAAAACTTAAACATTTTCAAAAATTTCCCTTTCCTTCCAATCCATTCAAAAGCCTATGTTGGTGACAGAGTGCAATAGTCTATTTTCACTGTTCTTGTTTTGTCCACCCATCTACTGCTACAACTTTTTTAGGACTAGGATTGGGAGAAGGTGAGAAATGTCTCTGTATGCTTTGATTTGTATTTAGATGTCTGCCACCACAAAACCTTGAGTGTTCATATGTGGAGCTCTGATCGGGTGGTTGGGAAGGGATTTGTATGCTGATGAGTCTAGCTGGGTGTGATACTAGGAGGGGAAGTGAGGTAGGAAGCTGCAGATCACTGTGGGCAAGTCTGAGACATAAACAGGTGCCTCTGGCTCCTTTGACCCTTCTCTGCTTCCTGCCTCTCTTCCTCTTCTGTTGCTGTTGTTATTATTGTTACTGTTATTTTACATATTTAGTACAGGGTCTACAGCAGCGGTTCTCAAACTGTGGGTCACGACCCTGGCGGGGATTGAATGACCAAAACACGGTGGTCACCTAAATCCATTCAAATTATAACTGTAGCAAAATTACAGCTACCAAAATTATTTTTTGGTTTGGGGTCATCGCAACATGAACTGTATTGTGAGGTCACAGCACTAGAAAGGTTGAGAACCACTGGCTTACAGGGTCTCACTACGTAGATTGGACTCGTGGTGATCCTCCTGTTTTCAGTCTCCCAAGATCTGCATGCTACAACACCCAGTCTCAATTACTGGCTCAGTGTGCCCCTGGGTGGGGCTGGCATGGCTTGTGGTGGTGGGGATTGAACCCTGCACCCTGTGCTCTGCTTAAGCAGACTCGTCTTCTGTTATGTCACTCTGTTCATTAATTTGTTTCCATCCTATGTGAACAGCCCAAAACCATCCTGTGATTAATATGCAAAAATCTATTTTTGAATTATTTAGAAGATAGGAATTTAGCATGCAGCAACTTTGTGGAAAGCAAAGCAGACACTAATACTGTCTCAAAGGTAACAATGCTATCATAATGCTCCCATATATTTATTTTCTTGAAGCTTATAATGGAAAACCAAAAACCAAGATTAAAATTGATAGTGAACTCTGCCCCTATGTAGAATTGAATACTAGACATGTACAGATACATGAATTGGAAAAATATAGTACTCTCTAGTTCCTTGAGATGCATATTTAATTAACTTACCTTTAATATTTATTAATAAATGTCTGATATATTTATTTTGCATCATTTGAATATTAGTGTTTCTTTTTTAAACACTATTCATACCATAATCTTTATTTTTAAATTTTTTAAATTTTAATTTTATTACATTTAATAAGAGATAATGTGAGAGTTTTAAAACACTAGCACATTTGCAATAGTTAAGACACTGCATATTGTCCTCACAAATGTTATACAGAATACAGGGTGCAGACGTGACAAATTTTCTAATCAATATTGGTTCCAAAAGAAAAAAAAATTAAAAAGAAGAAGAGAAAAAAAAAGTTTTGTTTTCTTTGAACTTGGAGGAAGTAGTTGTATACATAGTCCAGTCCAATGTTTCATAATTGCAGTGGGTTACTGGTGAAAATGGCAATGTTGAAGGCTGTTGATTTAAGCCTCTTATAGCTTGTGGTACTATTCTAGCTCTGTTTTATGCCTAGTAATTAAGCTTTTCTGCTGGGTGATCAAGAGTAAGCTAAAGCAAGACCTGTCTAACAAAACTTTCATCATTTGTACTTTCTAGGGCCAAATGTCCTCAGAATTAACTTTCGAATCATATGCAGTGCTTTGTAGAACTATTGTCAGTATCAGCCATTGGGACAAGTCATGGCCAATGCTTGACTAGTTTGCTCTCTGTGAAAGCCTGAGATGTTTTCTCCCCAAGTGACTCTCCCAAGGCACACTATACTTCACTTATCCCTTTCCTCTGCTGTCCCATAATCTCCATGACGAGAAAATTTGGGAAAACCCTAAGTTATAGGATGTTACAGCACAGGTACTCTTCTGTCCTGAGTCCTCACTGATCTTGAGGGGCTTGAGCCAAAATGATGGCTATCCTCATAGCCCTTCTTTTTCTCCAATTTTTGGTCTGTTAACTTACATTCTCAACCCTCCAGCAGAAAAGCTTTATGATACAATTACTTCATAACATAGGTAATTGAGCTCAACCTCATTGCCTTTCTAAATATCATACATCTTAGACCTAGCTTGACATTGGTATTTTCCTTCAATCATTGATATTCTAATAAATCTACAGATTGTGATAAAAGCAGTTGGCGCATTTTTACACAGACGTTCAGAAATCTAAGGATGTAGAAAATTGTAGCCTGTCAATCCTATGGTATTTTGCCTGGTCTCCTATTCTCAATACTCTTTTTTTATCTTTTTGTTAACCAATCATTTACTTGAGAGAGAGAGTATAGCAGTAACTGAGTTTACAATAGAAGCACCACACATCTGAATGTCCTGAATGACACGCATTCTAAGCGTAGTTTTGGTGTTGCTTCAAAAATCTTTGATTTCCATTCAACTGTGTTATGCCTTTCCATTTTTATTTCTTCTTTAGATTTTGTAAACTAGGGAGACTATATGATGTTTATAAACATAGGTCTAGCTTATTTCATTTATGAGTATATGTTCAATATACATCCATTTATACATGAAGTCTTCCAGTTTATCATGCTTTATGGCTGAGTAATATTCCATTGTATAAAAACACCACATCTTTTTTAACCATTCTTCAAATGATGGGCATTCCAAGATTTAGCTATTACACATTGGGCTGCTATAAACATATTTGTACAGATATTACTATAGTATGATGTTTTCAGTTCTTCTGGAAAAATTCCCTGCAGGGGAATAGCTGGATTGAACGGGATTTCCAGTTCGAGTTTTTTAAGGAGCCTCCACACCGCTTTCCATAATGGTTGCATCAGTCTGCATTCCCACCAGCAATGGAGAAGTGTTCCTTTTTCTCCACAGCCTCTCCAGCATTTATTGCTGGTTGATTTCTTTATGGTAGCCATTCTTTCTGGGATGAGATGGCATCTAAGTGTTGTTTTAATTTGCGTTTCATGGATGGCTAGCGATGTGGAGCATTTCTTCATATATTCATAGGCTTGCTGAATTTCTTTCTCTGAGAAGTGTGCGTTCATCTCAGATGCCCATTTTTGGACTGGGTATTTGAATTTTAGGACCCTAATGGTTTTCAGTTTTTTGTAGATTCTAGATAGAGTATCTTTGTCTGAGTTATTAGTTAATATCTTTTCAAAATTTGTGGGTTGTCTTTCCACTCCGTTGATAATTTCTTTTGATGTTCAAAAACCTCTCAGCCGGAGGAGCTCCCATTTGTTCATGCTTTAAAGTGTTAAACGTGCATTTTGAGTTTTGTCTATGAATTTTTTCCCTACCACAATGTCTTCAAGATTTTCTCCCACTTTCTCTTCCAGGAGATTTAATGTTTCTCTTTTAATATTTAGATCTTTAATCCATTTTGGCTTTAGTTTAGTGCATGATGATAGACTAGGGTCAAGTTTTAGTTTTTGGCATGTAGAGAGCCAATTTTTCCAGCACCATTGGTTAAAGAGGCTATCTTTCTTCCAGTAAGCATTTTTGGCCCCCTTGTCAAAGATAAGATGGCTGAGTGTGTTTGTATCTGCTTCTGTATCTTCAACTCTATTCCACTGAACCTCACGTCTATTTTTTTTGCCAGTCCCATGCTGATTTTATTACTGTAGCTTTATAGTGTAACATTAGGTCAGGAAATCCAATGCCTCCTATCTTACCTTTGTTGCCCAGAATTTCCTTTGCAATTCTGGATCTTTTTTGTTCCAAATAAATTTTAGGAATGATTTCTCCAGGTCTGTGAAGTATGTTGATGGTATTTTGATAGGAATTGCATTAAATCTGTACAACAATTTAGGGAGTTTGGCCATCTTCATAATGTTGATTCTTAGTATCCAGGAGCAGGGAATATCTTTCCATTTTCTGAAATCTTCTAGAATCTATTTTTTCAATGTACTGTAGTTTTCATTGAAAAGGTCTTTTACTTCTTTAGTTAGGTTAATTCCTAAGTATTTCATTTTCTTCGGTGCTATCATAAAGAATACTGTTTCTCTAATTTATCTCTCAGTGTGTTTGTTATCTGTCTAGGGGAATGCTATTGACTTTTGTATGTTGACTTCTAGCCTGCTATACTACTGAATATGTGTATTCATTCCAGTAGCTTCTTGATGGAGTTCTTTGGGTCTTCCAAGTAGATTATCATGTCATCTGCAAATAGTGATAATTTTACTTCTTCTTTACCTATCCTTATTATTTTTATTTCTCTTTCTTGTCTAATGGCTGTAGCTAATGATTCCAGAACTATATTGAATAGGAATGACAATATGGGACATCCTTGTCTTGTACCAGATTTGAGAGTAAAAGACTTCAGGTTTTCCCAATTTAGAATTATGGTGGCTGTTGGATTGTTGTAGATGGCTTTTATCAGGTTGAGGTAGAGGCCCTCTATTCCAGTTTTCTGTAGGACTTTGAACATCAATGGATGTTGGACTTTGTCAAGGGCCTTTTCAGTGTCGTGAGATGATCATGTGATTTTTGGTCTTGACTCTATTGATATAGTGTATTGCATTTATAGATTTACATATATTGAAGCATCCTTGCATCCCTGGAATGAATCCTACCTGGTAGTGATATATAATCTTCTTGATGATTTGTTGTATTCTAGTGGCGATGATTTTATTGAGAAGTTTTGCATTTATGTTCATGAGAGAAATTGGTCTGTAGTTTTCTTTTTTAGTTACATCTCTTTCTGGTTTTGGTATTAGTGTAATAATTGCCTCTAGGAATGATTTTGGAAGGATTGCTTCCTTTTTAATTGCAATGAAGAGTTTGAGGAGTATTGGGGTTATGTCTTCTTTAAATTTCTTGTAGAATTCAGTAGTGAATCCATCTGGTCCCAGACTTTTCTTTGTTGGTAGACTTTTTATTACATTTCATATTTCATTGGTTGTTATTCAGGTGTTGAGAGTTCTAATATCTTCTTGATTCAGTTTTGGTAATTTGTACTTTTCTAAAAATCTGTCCATTTCATCTGTGTCTTCAATTCTATGAGAGTAAAGATTTTCAAAGTAGCTATTTATGATCCTCTCTATCTCTGCTGGGTGTGTAATAATTTCACCCTTTTCATTCTTTATTGCTTAAATTTGAGTCCTTTCTTTCCTCTTTTTGATGAGATTAGCTAGGAGCTTGTCAATCTTATTTAATCTTTCAAAGAAACAGGTTTGGGTTCATTAACTCTTTGTATTGTTTTGCTTGTCTCAATTGAATTAATTTCTACTCTAATCTTTATAATTTCTGCCTGCCTTCGGGCTTTTGATTTCGTTTACTCTTCCATTTCTGCTCGTTTTAGGTGCTGCATAAGATTGTTTATTTGTTCCCATTTGATTTTCTTAATGTGTGAGTTCAGAGCTATAAATTCCTCTGTAAGAACTGGTTTCATTGCATCCCACAAATTCCGGTAGTTTGTGCTTGAATTTTCATTAAATTGTAGATACTGCTTAATTTCTTCTTTAATTTCACTTGTAATCCACTGGTTGGTGAGAAGAGTGTTGTTTAATTTCCATGTAATCCTGGAGTTCTTATGGTTTGTTTGTTTGTTTGTTTTAATTTTTTATTTATTTTTTTTTTCTTGTTTCAAAACCTTTGTTTGTTTATTCACTCATTTTTTATGGCCGGCTCAGCCCACCCTAAAGACAGGGCTGGCACAGCATGTGGTGCTGGGGATCGAATCGCGGTCCCTGAAGACGCCCAAGCTCCCAAGCAGTTGCTTTAGACCACTGAGCCATCCCACCAGGCCTGTTACTATGGTTTGTTTTGTCATTTATTTCCAATTTGATTTCACTGTGGTCAGATAATATGCATGGCATAATTTCTGTTTTTTTGCATATACTTTTAAGCATGATCTATGGACTAATATGTGATCTGTTTTAGAAAATGTCCCATGTGTAGCTGAAGAAAATGTGTATTTTGAAGAAGTTGGGTGGAACACTCTGTGTATGTCCATTAAGTGCAGTTATTCCAAGTTCTGGTACTTCTTTGCTAATTTTTTGTCTGCTTTATCTTTCTTTTTCAGATAAGGGAGTGTTGAGGTCTTCTGTTAAGGTTTTGGTATTGAATATGAGATTTTTCATGGCCATTAAGATTTGTTTTATATAATTTGCTGCTCCCATGTTTTGTGCATACCTATTTATGAGTGTTACCTCTTCATCACCCCTAACCAATATGTAGTTGCCTTCTTTATTTTGTTTGGTCAGTACTGATTTGAAGTTTAGACTGTCTGCAAACAGGATTGCTACCCCTGCTTTTTTCTTTTGAGGTACTGGAGCATGTAGTATTGTTTTCCAGCATATTATTGGGATTTGTTTCCTTATCCACTCTGTAAGTCTACTTCTTTTAATTGGAGAATTGAGTCCACTCACATCGATGGTTATAATTGTAATGAATAGACTTATAATTGACATGACTTTTATTTGCTAGTTTACCACTTTTTCTTCTATGTTTAGTTGGTCACTCTATTTGGTGTGATCTTTTCATTCTCATTTGTTGTAACCAGCTTGTTTTGGTCCCTCTCTAAATTATTTGTTAGAATACTGTGTAGCATTGTGTTTCACATCATGAAATTCTTTAGTTGTTCCATGTCATGGAAATATTTCACTTCTCCCTCATACTTGAAGGAGAGTTTTCCTGGGTATAGTAGTCTAGGTTGAAATTTTTTTCATGGAGGAATTAGAGCACTCTACTCCATGCTCTTCTTGAGTTCATGTTTTGTGAAGAGAAATCTGCCATTACTCTGATGGGTTTTTCTTTAAATGTGATCTGTTTCTTATCTCTACCTCCTTTTAGTATATTATTCTTTTGATGGATTTCTGGGATCAAGACTATTATATGTCTGGGTGTGTTTTCAGTCAGCTTGATGTTATTTGGAGTTCTCTATCCTTCAATTACCGGAATGTCCAATTGCTTTCTCATATTTGGGAGGTTTTCTGCTATTACTTCTGCCCATATTCTTTTTATATCATTTGTGTTGACTTCTTCTTTCTCATTGATTCCTATTAATCTCACATTGTTCATTTTTGCATCATCTTGCAGATGTTGCATTATTTTTTCCTTCATCCTAGTTGTTTTTAAGAGATCCTTTCTTTTTCACTGGTTGTGACTGTGTCAAGATCTGAAACTCTGTCTTCACTTTCGTTCATACATTTTTGCTAACTTGTGATTGAGATTTTATTTTCTTCTATATCTCTTACAAACTATTTCATGCAATCTATTTCTTTCCTATATTGCTCCATCCAGGGATCAATCATTTTTCTATTCTCCTCTAATTTTTTATCAATGTCTTCTTTAGTAGTATTCAAGTCTCTCATCATAGTTGTCCTTTCTCTAGTTCAGAGATTATTTCTGTTCTGTTCTCCTCTCTACCTTTCTATAGTTGTTCCCCTACTTTGGATGCTATTAATTTAGGCATGTCTTTCTTAACTTCAGATATTATTTCTGCTCTGTTTTCTTCTCTACGTTTCTCCAGGTTTTTTTTTTTCCCACTTCATGCATTTTTCTTACTTCAGATGTTTTCTCTGATCTGAGTTGCTCTATATGTTTCTGCACTTGTTTGTCTACCTCAGATGTACCTATTCAGAGGTTTTGTCTTCATGATTCCTGTTTCCTTCCATGGTAGTGTCTCCTGTATTTGATTTGGGTAGTCTTGGGCCCTGAGATTCCATCTTACTACGTGTCGTTATCATTTTGTATGGAAGTGATCTCTGCACTTTGATGAAGTTATGCTGTTAACATCTATGGGAGTTTGGTCTGGATCCCCCAAGTTGGTTCCCCTCCAGAAGTCCCTGGCTGGGTGTCAGAGCTCAGGCTTCTGGCTGCTGTGAGGCCTTGTGAGTGGGAACTGTGGGTGGAGTTGGAGCTCTTGAGTTGAGGAATTCTGGTAGGGTCGCAGGCCAGATGGGTTGCCAGAAGCGTTGCCAGATGGATTCCGGACTGGAGCTTTGGCAGGAGGAGCCGAAAGAAAAAAGGAGGCTGGCCAAGGGTCCTTCCTGGCAGGCACACAGGCCAGACGGGTTGCCAGAGGAGACACCAGATGGGTTTGGGACTGGAAGTCGAGCAAGAGGAGCCGGAAAAAAAGGGGAGGCGGGCAAAGGGCCCTTTCCTGGTGGGCGCTCAGGCCAGATGTTTAGGGACCGGAGGTTAAGTAGGAGGATACAGAAGAAAGGGGGAGGCGGGCCAACATTCCTTACCCATAAGATATGTGGGCCAAAGGGGTTCGGACCAGAAGTGGAGCAGGGGGAGCCAGACCGAGGTTCCTTACCTGCCTGGCCGGTGGGACAGATGGGTTCGGGCAATATTAGTACTTCTAATAAAGGCTCAAGATTTTTGTTTTGTTCTTATATTTAAAAAAAATGTTATCAGTATGTGTTTGTAGTACGTGATGATTACATTTATTATGTGGAGTTCTTATATGTACATGGAATTTTTAAACTCTTTTTACCACCTTTATTTCCCCTCTCTGCATCTCTTGGATCCCTTCTTTGATATTACGATGAGAGAAAGTAACAACTTTCATGCAAACATATGTAAATTTGATACAGAAAATTATTACAGAGTAAATCAATAAACCATGTCCATCCATCAAAGTATATTATGGCAGTATGAAATTTTAATGTTTTAGTGGAGAATAGGACAAAATAAGAATTTAGAGAACAAGGCAATAATGGAAACTTACGTTAAAGAACGAGAAAGTTAGATATGTTTCCTTAGTGAATCATTCTGGGAACACACTGCTGTAATGGTTTGATGTAATTGAATGTACTTAAGAGTGACATCATTGTTTTATGTTAAGTAGAAATGTAATGTACCAGAAATTGTACCTTTGTAGTTCATTAAATTCATGTTAAAAATTATTAGCTTCAAGTTTACAGATTTGTAAAGGATACATAGTTGTCCAGAATTACTGCAAGAAATTCATGATAAGGTTTGGTTGTTGCTTTTCTAGGACCTACCACATGCTAGAGCCAGAACTGAGTTCTTGAGTTAGGTGACTACTGATTTTAGGTTTCACATGCAAACTGCTTAACCCATGCAGCCCAAAGAAATGCCTTTATTACACCTAGTGGTTGCTTCTCTGCCATCTGGCAAGCAGTCGAACAATTCAACCCAGATGCCCATGGACTCGTCTGATGCTGTTGCCACAGATCTTTACCCAGACTAGTGCAGTCCATCTGGGAGAGGTGAAACACCAGAGTCATCTTGGGCCATGCAGTGATAAATTCTTAAGGGTCCTGCTGTGAAGAGAATAGAAATTACACATGAGAAGCATTTGCCTAAGCTGGGTGTGGTACACACCTGTAATCCCAGAGCTCAAGAGGCTGATTGTCTCAGTTACCTTTCTCTCTTTGCTGGGATAAATATCAGACACCCAAAATGAAGGAAAGAAAGGTTTATTTAGCCCACAGTTATTTGAGATTTCAGTCCATGTTCAGCTGCCTCTAAGGTAGAGGGGCACATGGCAGAGCGCACCAGCTCATGGCAGCAGAACAGCAACAATTGCAATAGAAAGAGTCTGGCTCTCTGTGTCACTTATGTTACATTTAGGCTATCAGCCCCAGGTTGGATGTAGTACTCATACCCATAATCCCAGCAGTACTAAGACCTATAATCCCAGTAGATCACCCATAATCCCAATGAACGTGAGCTAATCTCAAACTCTAGAAGTCTCTGCCTCATGACTGCGTGATGCTCTGGAGCAACAACTAGACACAAACCATAACACTGAGGCAAGAGGATTGCTGTGAGTTCAAGAGCAGCCTGGCCTAAAAGTGAGTTATTAAGTAGATATTTATTGTAGATAAATATCTAATTTGTCTTAGTGAGTTATTTTTTGTTTGTTTGTTTTTTTACTTCATAACTATAGATCTCTTTCCTGTGGTTGGGGGTAGTATATTATTGAGTTTTAGTATTTGTTATTTTCTTGGTTACTGTTCTTTCATTGCTGGGACTAAGTACCCAACACCCCAAATTAAGGAAGGAATGGTTTATTTAGCTCACAGTTTGTGGAGGTTTCAGTCCTTACTCATTGGCTCCAACACAGAGTCCCACATAGCAGAGAGCAGGAGTTCATGGTGATAGAAAACAGCAACAGCAAAAAGGGGAAAAATGACAGCAGTGAGGCAAAGGTAAGCCTCACTCCCTTCTTAAATTGTATTCAGGCCATCTGCCTCAGAGTCAGTAGCACACCCATACTCCTAGTAACATTTACACCCATAATCCCATCACTGGATTATAAAATTTTAGATATAATTAATACCTATGTTATAACCATCATTTGGTCTCAATTTACCACTCAAAAGATACAGAATAGCAAAATGCATCAAGAAATAAGAGCCAAAATAAGGTATATGTAAGAAACACAACACCAAAATAAGTGAATACACTAAAATTTAAAGGAAAAAAAAAAAAAAAAAAAAAAAAAAATTAAAAAAAAAAAAAAAAAAAAAAAAAAAAAAAAAAAAAAAAAAAAAAAAAAAAAAAAAAAAACTACTTTATGCAACAGCAGATGGAAAACAGGTAGGAGCAGCTACGTTTTTTTTTTTTCAAAAAAAAACCAAAAAGGCCTTAAGCTGAAAGTAGTCAAAATTGTTAAAGGATGGTCACTGCCTACTCGCTAAAGTGAACATTCAGTAGGAAAATATAACAAATATAAATATGCATAGAGCAAAGAATGGTTTACCCAACTTCATAAAACAAACACTACTAGAGTTAGATTGGATAAATACAAGTATAGTTATATTAGGCATCCTCAGTCACACAGTCACAAAGCATCAACTAAACAACAACAAAAAAAAGCAGCAAAGTATCAAGATTGAAGCAGTCTTTGGAACAAATAGATACAAAAAGGCACATTCAGAGTGCTTCTCTCAACAACAAAATAGAACTTCTTGGCAGCTTATGGAACTTTCTTCAAAGTTGACCATATATTAGCAAGTAATGCACGTGTAAATAAAGGCAAAACAATTGAAATTATGTCATGAATATTATCAGATCATAGAACAGTGAAACAAAAAATCTGTAGCAATGTAAATCACCAAATTTAGGCAAATGCATAGAAAGTATACAACACACTATTGAATAATCAATAGGTTATAGAAAAACAGCGAGAGAGAAATAACAGGTCCTAAAATGAAATGATAACTCCAGTATAACATTCCAAAATTGATAGGACACAGTAAAATCATTTCTGAAAATTTTGTAACTATGAATATCTGCATCTAAGGAAAGAGAAAACCTGAATAAATAAGCTAGTGATACATCTCAAGATCCTAGAGAAACAATACCCATATTCCAAAGGTAGTACAAGGAAGGAAGTTACAAAAAACAATCAGAAATCAACGAAATTGAGACATTAAAAATGTACAAAGATTAGAGCCTGTACAAAGGCGCTAATGTACAAAGATATTTCAGTGGACTAAAGCTCCTGCTTAGGCAGAGTGCAGTGGTTGGGGCTCAATCCTCAACATGACATGCTGGCTCTGCCTCTAGGGCACACTGAGATGGGGATTGAGACTGGGTGTGATGGTGCACACCTGTAATCCCAGCGCTTGGGAAGCTGAAAACAGGAGGATCACTGTAAGTCTGATCTATGTAATGAATGAAACCCTGTAGATCCTGTACTAAAATACATTTTTAAAGCACAAAGATTAAATGAATTGAAATAGAAAAACCTTTAGCCAGTTTTGCAAAACAAGGAAAGAAAAGACACAAACCAATGAAACTAGAAGTGAAAAAGATGAAATCACAAGAGATAATTTCAAAATCTAGAATATTATCACTATTTCCGAAACTTTTAGGCCAACAGATTGGAGAATTCAGAAAAAATGGAGGGATTTGTAGTTACATATGAATTACCAAAACTGAACCAAGAAGAAGTAAAAATCCTGAATAATCCAATAATATACAATAAAATGATGCAGTAATAATAAAAGAAACCCTGCCAACTAAGAAAAGCACAAAGCATAGGGCTCAGTAGGTTCACTGCTGATTCCTACAAGAATATCAGAAAAAGTCTATTGCCATACTCATCAAACCCTTTATTAAAATTGAAAGGGTAGGATTAATCACAAAGTAAATTGTGGTAGCTAGCATTAAACTTACAAAACCGACAAGAACCCAACCAAAGATGAAAATTGCAGGCCAATATCTTAATAAACATAGATGTAAAAGTCCTCAATATACTGGAAAATGGAATGTAATAAAATCATTGTAAAGATCATGCACCATGACCACGTAGACTTTATTCTAGGGATATAAAATGGCTCAACATATGTTAATCAATAAATGTAATTTCATAAATAAGCAGAAAGGCAAAAAGCACATGACTTTGTGAATAGAAACAATATAATAAGCCTTTTAAAAATCCAGCATTCTTTCAGGCTTGTGTCCCTAAATAGATTTTAAAGGACTTTAATTCAATGACACATCTATGGCTAACATCATATTAAGTAGAGAAAAAGCTGAAGGCATGCCCACCAAAGTTGAGAACAAGGTAAGATACCTACTATTACCACTCCTGTTTAACATAGTTATGAAACATTAGTCAGAGAAATCAGGCAAGAGAAAAACGTAAAATAATGCCTATGGAAAACAAGTCAAAAGTATCAATATATGCAAATGACATGATCCTTTGCTTACAAAAAAAAAAAATTTCACTGAAAGAATTCTAAAATTGAGTCAAACTCCAAAGTGTAACAGCAGTATGAATTCCACATGCAACAATCAGTTGCACTCCCAGACATTAATAATAATTCACTGAGAAAACGATTAGGGAAATAATGCCATTTAAGGTAGCATCAAGAATGCCTTTCTAGGGGCTGGGGAGATAGCTCGGTGGCACAAGTGCCTGCCTGGCAAGTGCAAGGTCATGAGTTTGAACCCCACTCCCACCAAAACGAATGCCTTTCCAGCCCCACCCCTGGGGCACACTGAGAGGGTCACTGAGACTGGGCATGGTGGCACATGCCTTTAATCCCATCTCTTGGGAGGCTGAAAACAAGAGGATTACTGTGGGTCCTATCTGTGTAGTAAGACCCTGTAGACCCTATACTAAATATATAGATAATAATAATAATAATAATAATAATAATAATAATAATAATATAATAAAGTAGCATCAAGAAAAGTTAACACACTTAGGAATTAAGCAAAAGACCTCCACAACAAAAATCACATCAGTCTGAGAAAAGGAAATCAAAGAGGACATCAGGAAGTGGAAAGATTCTATGTTCTTGATTGGTAGGACCAATATAGTAGACAATATGGCACTACTTCTAAAACTGATATATAGATTTGATCTAATCCCAATCAAAACACTAACTTTTTTTTTAATATAGTTTAAAGAAAATAGTACAAAACTTTACATGGAACCAGAAGCAACAAGAATAGAAAAGCAATTTTCTGAGTAACAGTAGCAAAGCAAGACTTGAAGTTATATAACAAGTGGCTGTGATGAAAAATACTATGGTACTAACTGAAAAATAGAAGTGTGAATCAGTGAAAGAATATTGTGTCTAGATCCATATATCTCATTTATGCTCTAAACTAAAAATCATAATGGAGCAGAGGTCTACATATTAAAATTCAAACAATCCTTTGGAAGATAAAATAGATAAAACTCAGAGACATAGCATAGGTAAGGGCTTAAAAAAAAAACCTTGGTTACAAAAGAAATAATATGGAGAACCAGCAAATGGGATAATACCATGTTAAAAAGCTTCTACATTCCAAAGGAAACAACTAAGCGAGGGAAGAGGCAGCCTGAAGAATGACTAAAAAATTTCTCATGCTGTTCCTCACAGAGGGCTGATATATAGAATATAAGAATTCAGAAATAGCTCATACTGAGACAGCAATTGAGACTGGGCGTGGTGGTGAACACCTGTAATCCCCGTTTCTGGAGGTAGCAAATAGATGGGTCACTATGAGTCCAATCTGCATAGTGAGACCCTGTAGACCTTTCCCTAAATAAAAAAATAAAAAAAAAAATTTGAAAAACAACTAGACACGCCGGGCGTGGTGGCTCACGCCTGTAATCCCAGCACTCGGGAGGCTGAGGCAGGAGGATCCGTGCGAGTTCGAGACCAGCCTGGGCTACAAAACTGAGCTCAAGGCCAGCCTGAACTGCATAGAGAGACCCTGTCTCAAAAAGGCAAAAAAAAAAAGAAAAACAACTAGACACCTCAGAATAAAAGAACCAGTCAAAAAATGGTGAAATGAATAGACACTTCTCAGAAGTACTACTGACCAATACACAGATGTAAAAATGTTCATAATCACTGGCCATTATGGAAATGTAGATTAAAGTAAGACTAAGATTCCATCTTACTCTGGAAAGGACAGCTATAACAAGAAATCAGTAACAAATGCTGGTAAGACTTGAGGGGATAGGAACTTTCTATGTTATTGGTGGGAATGCAGACTTGTACATTGGAGATTGGTATGGGTATTTTTTTTTAAGAATTTATTTTATTTTTTATTTTTCAGAACCTTTGTTTGTTTATTCACTCATTTTTATGGCCGGCTCAGCCGGCCCCGAGGGCAAGGCTGGCGCAGCATGTGGTGCCGGGGATCGAACCGTGGTCCCTGAAGCCACCCAAGCTTTCCCAAACAGGCGCTTTAGACCACTGAGCCATCCCTCCGGGCACTGGGTATTCTTAAAAGAACTAAAAGTAGAAATTCCATTTGACTGAGCTATTGTCTTTCTAGGAATCCTTCTGAAAGAGTTAAAGTCATCATATTACAGTGATGCATGCATACTCATTTTATAGAAATTTATAATAGCTAAATCTTGGGATTTAGCTGAATGGCCCATATATCCATCAAAAGATAAATAGATAAAGAAATGGTATTTACACACGATGCAATACTACTCTGCCAGAGAGGAGAAACTTGAGACTTTCCTGTGTAGATTGATGCCCTTTGAGATCAGGTTCATTGAAACATTTCAGAACCACAAGTTTAAATGTTGTATGGTTTCTATTATATGAGAAAACAAAATAATAAATACAGGTCAGAAAAAGAATAAATATTAGGAAGTAAGGGATGGGAAAAAGAGATGGAGAATGGGAAGAAACAAAGGGAAAGGACTTTTTTTTTTAAAAGATTACTGAAGAAAAATAGGAATAAGAGTCAGGCATGGTGACACACACCTGTAATCTCAACACTTATAATGCTAAAGTGAAGTAGGAGGACTGAGTTCAGTGCCAGTCCAAATTACCTAGCCAGACTGTCTCACAGCAAGCAAACAAAAATGCGGTACAGTTCAGCACATGGGAAAGGAAACACGAGTTGGAGTGCAGAAAGGGATGGAAGGGGAAGGGAAAAAAAGAATGAAGATGTGTCCTGTTGTGTGCCAGTGCCCCGCAATAAAAGCAGTCCTTGTGTGTCACAGAGTCGTACTAAAGGAAATAGGTAATTAATAAAAAAAATTTCAACATTTGACAGCATTAATTAAGGACTAATTATGAATATTCATCAGGACACATGGATTTAAAGGAAATAATAAAACATGCTAGCGTGTAAATCCTATCCATTTCACCCATTAGCTATGTGATCATGGCTAGCTAATCTCTTTGGATTTGATTCCTCCCTAGTAGAAAAGAAGCATTATTACTTATTTTGCAGCTTAATTTGCTGATTGGATAATATGTATAGAAATGTTCTACCACTTTCTTCTGCTTTTACTTTTCCCGGTCTGCTGCATCCTTTCAGCTTTTCTTTAGTGTCTTCACCTCTGTGTTCAGATGTTCCTTTGTCTACTTCAGACATTCTATTTTAAGTACAGGGAGTTTCCAAGAAGGCTGCCATTTCTAGTCAAGGACCGAGTGCTGTCTAATATATGACATAATGTTGTTTTACAAAGGGAAGGGGATTTTTGTCTCTGGCATCCCAAGATTTTTGTCTTGGATGATATTACTGTCTGATAATAATTTCTTGGTGAGCAATATTTTTTAGATGTGAGATTTTGTTTCATTCAAACAAGATCATTTTCAGCATGAATAGTCCCCTAATGTTAGTTATGAAGAAAAGGATTCTTTGGTTGTCATGTATTTGCTATCAACATTTATTTTATTTCTCGGTTGTTGTCATAGGAGATTTGTGTTTGCTTCAGTAAAATGCAGCTGTCAAAAGATCTGCAGCTGTGTGCATCACGGCACCTTACCATCGCTGATGGTAGCTTCGTACCCATGTCTTCCATTCTGGCACTGTGTTAATTCATTATACACAGATTGCCTAACCATTTTCTCTGGGTTTGAAATGCAGATGACACCTGATACAGGGGAGATGGAGATCAATAGAAGAAAGGATGATAACAAATCAAATGCAGTCTTATTTGAATTTTTTACATATTCAGAAATCTGAGTTTATGAAAATATTTTTGCAGTCTACGTGAACATCAGTTTTCTAAAGGTATAGTGAAATATGTGGGTCTGGAAAGTGCATATAAAAAAGAGGTTTATTTACTCAGTTTCGGGGCATAAAAGAGCAAATATCATGAAGCTTGTCCTGCTCAGCCCTTTCTCCCATCACATCCCATCATGTGTACACAGCATCATGTAAGAACATGTACAAGAGGAAGAAGTCACATGGTGAGATATAAAACCAGAGAGAGGCTTCAAAAGGTTGAGGCTTGCTCTTTTATAACAACCCCTGCACCCAAAGATTGAACATTTCTCAAGAGAACTTCATCCATTCCTTTAATAGAAAATCAGTGACCTAATGTCATCCACTAGGACCCCCATCCTTAAGGGTTCCATACCACTTACCCCCAAAAAGAATTAAGCTCTCAACATATGAGACAGGCATGTAAATATGTGAGCAACAAACACCAACCAAAACATAGCAAACTCTGTACAGGCCATCAATGGTAGGAAGGCAATACAAAAATCTGATATTATAAATCATCTTACCCTGGACCTGGAAGAAAGCTCAGTGGCATTAGCACCTGCCTGTCTGGCAAGCTTAAGGTTCCAAGATCCATCTGCAGGAGTGGGAAAGATACATACATATGAAAGAAGAGGGGGGCGTGAGAGAGAGAGAAAGAGAGATAGATAGATAGAGAGAGAGAGAGAGAGAGAGAGAGAGAGAGAGAGAGAGGGAGAGGAGAGAGAGAGAGAGAGAGAGAGAGAGAGATAAATCAGCTTAACTCAATGGATCTTGGTAAATTTGGGATCCAAACAGTGGAAGCCCAAAATTTCATACTTTCTTAAGCCTCTGTACTTATATACAGGGTGTCTGGCTTTTACTCATAGAAAACATTTGTTTATGCATTGTGTAGATTTTTTTCAGTTCATCAATGATATAAAAGGTGGTTAAAGTAAGCCTAAGGAGATACATTTTTTGCAAATGAAATTTATTTTAAACATGTGCTTTCTGGGCCCAGCAGGATGGCTCAGTGGTCTAAAGTGCCTGCTTAGGAAAGTTTGAGTGGCTGCAGGGACCACGGTTCTATCCCTGGCACCACATGCTGCACCAGCCCTGCCCTCAGGGCAGGCTGAGCTGGCCATAAAAATAAATAAATAAATGAATAAAGTTTAAAAAAATAAACATGTGCTTTCCATTTTCTATATTGTTATGGTTTCTGTGTACTTGTACCCAAAAGCATCATGCAGTGATGGGGCTGCAGGCTTCTAGAGTTTATAATTGATTCATGAGCCAATGTTGGGATTGTGGGCATGAGTGTTGTTGAACTGAGTGTACATGCTGCCCCAACCATGGGGCAGAGGTCCTGGATACAGTGGAAGGAAGGAAGAGATCCTTACTGTCTGCTGCGCCAGTGCTCCTCCCCTGTGCTTGGGCTGTCATGCTGTCCTATGCCATGTGCCACTGTGGCTTGGAGCCAGCTGATTATGAGTTCAGACCTCCACAAGCTGTAAGGTAAATATACCTTTCCTTCCTTTTTTGAAAAAAAAATCACTTTTAATAAGAAATAACAGTGAGAGTTTCAAAACACATTAGCAGCATATTTCTTTTTTTTTTTTTTTTTTTTTTTTTTTTTTTTTTTTTTTTTTTTTTTTTTTTTTTTTTTTTTTTTTTTTTTTTTTTTTTTTTTTTTTTTTTTTTTTTTTTTT
>PVJA010008409.1:0-64502 GCA_004027025.1 Myocastor coypus
AGAAGGAGGAGGAGGAGGAGGAGGAGGAGGAGGAGGAGGGAACATTTAAGGAAGATGGTTTGGATTAAACTATCTCACACCTGGGAAATGGCAGCATCCGAACACTAGTATACTTTTTGGGCAGAACTCGGAATCCTCTACATTTTCTACATATGCAGAAGTATTTTATCAACTTACTGATTAGTGCAGCTGCCAGTCTTCTCCTGGGGAGACTCCCTTAATAGAGAAAGCCATGTGTTGATCTACATTCTGGTCTGAGCTCCTTATCTATTGCAGACAGGCCCTTTGATGAGCACAGGTCTCAAGGGCTAGCACTGCCATGAACCAGCTTCCACCCACTCCCCTCTACAGGGAGCCTGGCCTGCTTAAACAAATTGCTTGCAGCTAGAGTAGGGTCATGTATTTGGTTTGAGCAGAATTACACTCCATGAAATGAGATTCTGACTTCTACTTCTTCACCGACAGCCCTGCTCCAAAACTTGACTTTGATTTTCCATACTATTCTAGGAATCAGATCCAATCTGACTTTACACCTGAGTATAACATAAATTCTCACTGCCTCTATAATTAATGATTTGATTATAATATTAACTTAACATTAATTGGTTATTTAAAAATGAGAACTCTTAAATAATTTTCCTGAATAGTTTTGCTTACTTTTCACCATCATGGGAGGAAAATGGCAGTATGCCATTGGAGATACTCTGACGTAAAGTAATACTAATTATTTCTGCTCTAGATAAAATATTAGATAATGCAAAAGTCAAGAACACCGTATTAGCATTTTAGTCACGAGAGAAATTTAACAGAATAACTTCTGTACAAGTGAGGAAGATGATCAAGTCATATTAAGGTATTCTTTAAAAATATTTACTGTGTGTTACTTCGCTGTAGACGCTGGACATGGAGCTGGTGACATAGGGATATCTGAGTTAGCGACTCTCTGAAGGAAACTTAGTATGCAGTAAAGAAAACTGTAAGTGAGCTGAGGGAGCACTCAGGATCGTAGCAGAGACAGGAATAAGAACAACTCCCATAAACAGCTACACCGAAGCCTGACCGTAAAGGAAGAGCTAGAATTCTAGACTGCCACATTGAGCAGCTGCCCTTAAACAAATGCCACATGTTGGTAAAAGTAATATACACAGAACATTTCAAAATGCAGACAAACACAAAGAAGAATGTAGGAGTCAACTGCAATTTTTCCTTCCAGGGATAATTACTAAAGGCATTTTATATGCTTCTATCTAATCTTTGTCCATGGTAAATATAGTATTTTAAACACAATAGAGATATTAGTTTATATATTGCATAGAAGCCTAATTTTTCCAAAGTCAGTACAGTTTTTAGTATATAAAAATTAAACTACATGGTGCTCTCTTGTCAGAATTATATCAATCGGGCCAGGGAGATAACTCAGTAGGATAAGTGCCTGCCTGGCAAGCAAAAGGTCCTGAGTTCAATCCCTGGTACCACAAAAAAAAACCCAGAATTATATCAATCAGCACTGTAGGTCGCAAACCGTAGAAACTAACTCTGGCTTACTTAAAGAAGGAGGAATTTGTGCAAATAATGTTTCTCATATATTATTGAGAAGGCTGGAAGTGAAGGCTCAGAGATGAAGTGAGCAAAAGACATGGACGCCTAGTGAGAAGCTTGCAATTCTACAGTGTCCACTCCAGCACTGGAATCGCTACTGACCCAGAAACCCGATGCGGCTCGCAGCATATGCTTTGGCTCCAGACAGACCTTCCTGCCCTCTGTGCATATTTGGGTAACTCGTTCCAGTACAAACTTTAGGGCTATGGACCTGATTGGCGGAGTCCTGGTCAAGTGCTGGCATCTAGGTATATGAGAATCATGAGCTGGACTGTGTGCTGCCCTGAGCTACTATGTTGGATTTTCAGCATCTGGTTCCTCAGAGAGTGCCATGTTTGGACATAGCCTCTCCAAACAAGCTAAAATGGAAGCATCAGGGGGGACCCAGTGCAGCGTGGTCCAAGTTCTACCAGAAAAGAAAATTTGAAGACCGTAAGAAAACAGGAAAGACAATATAAGGAGCCAGAGAAAGAACTTCTTTCAGCTATTTCATGTGAAATTTTAAATGACGCTAACATCTGGCTTTAGTGTACATACACAGATGACTTACTTGCTAGAGATATGTTTAAAAATTAATTCTCATTACAGACTGAAGATTAGAATCACAATGGAGAACTTAAATAATATCACTGCCATGGTTCTACCTCCATCAAAAAAGACTTCATTGTTGAGAGGAGTTTTTTAGGGACCATTATTTTATACTTCTCAATGATTCATTTATATAACCAATGTTAAAAAATCGCTGTTTTTTAGACAATTTAAGAGAAACATCAGAAAATAGAAAGTTAGGAAAAATGGTGTCATACTTCATTCTAAATAAGTAGACAGGTCATGTTCGTAAGTTTAAAAATCATTTTCTAAGTGACAGTAATTTTCTTCATATTAATTTGAAATCCCAATCGAAAGCTCAACAAAACTACTCATGCTTTTTAAAAGCTCGCTCTAAGATTTTTATAAAAATGGCTCAGATAAAGAGGTATGCATGCCTATTCAGTATCCATAAAGTGGGAAAACTATTCATCTACAGTAAATACTTTTATTAATAAACTATAAAAATTAAGATGCATTATAAGAAGCACTGAAAGAAAATTGACAAGTGGAATAAATAATACACAACAGAATTGGTGAATGAACATAATGCATGCAGTGCTGGGGATCAAACCATGGTCCCTGTAGCTACCTAATGTTGCCTAAGCAGGTGCTTTAGACCGCTGAGCCATCTCACCAGCCCCAATTAAATATTAATTAGTTAAAATTTGATTAAATATTTCAGAACAATATTCCAAAATTCAAATCAAAACCTGATTCCATCTTACAGATCACAATGTTATGTATCATATGTGCGAATCTGTAATCAATTGTGAGTACTCGCATAGTTAGTACATCTTTCAATACTGATTTTAAATTTCAGCAAAGACTATGGTGGTATAAAAGCAATTGGCAGCAATGTCATCTACAACGAAAAGTTCTCATAGCATCAGCTGAAGTTTCAGACTTAAAATACTGTGCACAATTTCCAGTATATGTGGCCACACTGAAGCCAATCCCTGTGGCAAGAGCAGGGGCACTATATTGATTGACTTAAGTCAATCCCTTGAGTCAGAGTCAGACGAAAGGCAGCATTTCCACTGAATCTGGTCTAGCGGAGCCCCATAAAGAAAGCAGAAAGCACTGGGAATGGTGGAACATGCCTGCAATGTTAACACTCAGGAGGGTGAGCAGGAAGAGTAATTTAGAGACTCCCTCTTGAACTACAAAGAGCTGGAGATGTAACTCAGTGGTAGTGGACCTCTAGGTTCAACCCCAGGACCACAAGAAAAAAAAAATAGAGTAGAATGGTGTGAATATATGTTAAGGCACTAGCCAAAATATTCCCTGAACTCAATTAGAAATTAACTATGTATTACAATATTCAAATAAAAATACTTGTCATACATAGATAGTATATATTCTTCATTAAGTGTCTCTTCTTTATTAGTATTATGTAATCCTGAAACTTGGCTTCTTAAAATTTAATATTCCAGAAATGTGAAGTTCAGTATCAGAAGCAGCATGTCAAGTGATCAAAGTAATAACTGTGCAATTTGCTTTCACTAGCCAAATGCAATAGAATTTAAAAAGCCTTCTCTTATTGAAGGTGCTCTAATAATACTAAATTTTAAACTGTAAAATGAAGTATACAGTATGTAAGGAGGCAATTCATTAGTCTTACAAAGCATTCGTAATGAAAATCTCTGCAAATGGAAAGGGAAAGGAAGAACCCAGCACACTTAAATTTCAGATATCAATAAAATTTCTCCCACCCAAAGTTATTTCCTGTTACTTGATTCCTCACAAGCTCAAGCTTTTAATCTGCTTTAAATCTGTGACAAATTGTAACTCCTAGTGCAAACAACCACGTTCACAAATGCCATCCCCTTTGAAATCAATAGCCCATCAAGTAATTAATGCAGCAATGGGACTGAGGAGCCCGTATGTCTCAAGTGATTTTTGTTAAAGGTTAATTTCTGTTGCTTTGATATCATAAAATCATAGTGAATCATTTTTTCCAGGGACTTGTTATCAAAATGCACAGGCATTAAAAATAGGAACGAAATGCCATCAAAGTTGAGGATCTTGACGCCCAGTTTGCAGTTTATGATTCTGCGTTACAGCAGCACAATATTAGTTACTGTGGCAGGTATCCCAACAGTGTCCAAAGGCACCCCTGCCCTGATCTCTGAAACAGAGGGAAGTGTTCATCTCTGTGGCAAATGAGTCTTAATGGCCGAGATTAAGTTAAGGGCCTTGAGCCGGGGAGATTACCATTATTATTGTGACATTTGCTTTTTATTCCTATTCTGCATCCCCAACTTCTGTCTTATAATGATGAATCTCTATAGGATTCAACAAGCCGAGGAGTCTTTATTTCCCAGTGAAATGAAATTGATCACAATTAACTTTGAAGTGTTATTCATGCAATTCTTCCTGAGCTTAGATATTGATTCTGTATTGTCATTTCATTATTTATTTACTTATTTATTTTGAATTTTTTTGTGTGTGGTTTTTTGAAACAGGGCCTCGCTATGTACTTCAGACTGCCTTTGAACTCACTGTGTAGCCTAAGGTGTTCTTGAACTCATGGCAATCCTCCTGCCTCAGCCTTCCAATTGCTGGGATTACAGGTATATGCCACCACTTCTGGCTCTGGTTTGCCACCTTAAATTGTGATTTTAACTCTCCTAGGATCAAAGAAACTTCTAAAAAGCATCACTCAGCTAGCAAGAGAAAATGAACCACAGTTCTGACATGGAACCATTCTGTTTTTCGATACACAAAGAGATCAGCCCTGAAAGTGCAATTAAGTTCCCCTGTAAAACCTGCTCCTGCCTGACACTGTAAGGTGGCATTACCCACAGGGACAGCTATTGCCAGGTGGTACCTGCTGAGAAGAAATGTGGGAGGCTAATCTGGACCACAGTACCCATATGCATGCCTTGCTGCTATGGTTGAAAGACCGTGCCCCCTCCTCTTGGCTCCTGTTTTATTTCTGCATGATGTACCCACCTGTAATGCTTACCCGCAGTGATCTCCATGCTAAGCATCATCCTAGCCATGCTCTGCTTAGCTTTGTTTCTAGAAAATGTAGGCAAAAGGATGCAGATATTTTGCCCTCATCTGCATAATACCAGCCATACATGCATGTGATGGCTTTCAGGAGGCCATCTACGTGGAGAGCATGCCCCTCAAAGGCCTGGAAACTGAAGGCAGCGTCTGTTCACCTACATTCTGTAAGAGCCACTGCCTGCCTGTTACATGTGGTAGCACTGTGCTAAACACACATGCGTTTCAACATTGGGTCCATATCCCAGCCTTTGGAACCTGGGGAAATGTGACCTCAGGAAGTCTTAGAACCTGCTTATGGAGACAGAAAATGGGTGTTATGGCTGTTTTGTCAGCCTACCATGGAAAAAGTTATAGTCCTGTCCACATATTATTCTATCCATGAATATCTCTGAGTTATTTTCTGTAGTAAAGGAATAATATTAATAGTTTTTTCATTATATAAACGAAGTATATACAAAAAGTTTATAAACATATAAACAAGTGTGCTAATTATTAACATAATACACAAACTATATTATTTAAAAAAAAAACACAAGCTCTCATCTGGTAATGTAACCACAGAGAATAATTTTCTAAAACACAGACACATGAAAACATGCATAAATGGATAGATGAGTTACAGATATTTCTGTTATGATCATGCCAATTTTCAACTCACTTTATTGCACTGCTACATTGACTTCCCATTCCCTCCTCTGATTTTTACCTTTCCCGAGCACATATTGCAGCTAGTGTCACGTGTGTATACATTTATGTTGGTGCACTTTTGAGATTTTTGTGTATGTGGGGGAGGCTAAAAGTAGGAACTCAGTGGAAGCTGGATGTTCACTCTAAGAACTATTTCCATCAGTTGTCAAGTAGCAAAATGTAGCCCAATGTCTAGGACTGACTGGAGAAGAAAGGCTCTTCTGCCTGGAGAGCAGTTCGTGAGACGAGGGAGGTGAGAGTGACTGCCCTAGAGAGGAGACAGCAAGTCTCCAAGATAAAGAACAGGAGTCTGAAAAGTGTGTTATGCAGGGCCAGCAAGACGGAGAGGGCAGGACACACAGGCAAGGAGAACGTCCTATTTTCCTGTTGACTGGGCCAGCAAGGTGCAAGAGAAGCAGTCAGAGCTGGTATTTTATATCAGTGCCTGTTTTGTTGGCATTTATCACCTGCGGTTCTCAGCTGAAATGTGTCGCACTCTGATCAGTCATATGAAATTAGGGGAAGGAAAGATGGGGTGGCCCACACAATAAAGGAAAAAAACATACTGAATCTAAAGACATAATAGGAATGGGAAGTCAGAGTGAAGACACAGCGCCCCCAGACAATTCTCAGGGATTTGGAAAGTGAGCGACACTTATAGTCTGTGGAACGGGAAAGATGCCCTGTACAAATTATAAGAATATGTACCTAAAAGACTCTGTGACCTAGCCGGGCGTGGTGGTGCATGCTTGTAATCCCAGCACTCAGGAGGCTGAGGCAGGAGGATTCGTGTGAGTTCGAGACCAGCCTGGGCTACAAAAAGGCTAGCTTGAACTGCATAGTGAGACCCTGTCTCAAAAAGACAAAAAAAAAAAAAAAAAAAAAAAAAAAAAACCTCTGTGACTTAATAAGTGTGTAGGCATCTTAAATCACACCTTTTTAAGTTCTATAAATGAGACCATCCAGTCACTGGCAATGTATTTCATTATATTCTCATCAAACATACATGTCAACCTTTGGCTTACTTTGGAGTCATATCCAGACAGAAGTAGATTTTTTTCTTTAGGCTTTGTCAACTTGGTAGGTAAAATATCACCTTCACAGAATAAATTTCCAGGTTTTCAGCTCTCGAAATGGAAAATCTTTGTATGTACGATGTTTAAAAGTTTCGTCTTCTGTTAAGGCAGATAGCATGATATTAATTGAGCTGTTGAGTGTTAACTCCCTAGCTCACTAGTCTCCCCACAAATACTCTACATTTATGACTGCTCACTTCATAAAAGCAGAAGGATTGTTCTGCTATTGTTCTTTTGTTTCTTTGTTCCATGCAGTAGACCAAGCCCTGATTCTTCACACTGAGCTACATCCCCAACACAGTGCCCCCTTAAATATTATTTACTTTGAAATAAAATCTCATTAAGTCTGGCTCAATCATCCTGCCTCAGTCTCCCAGGACACTGGGATTGCTGATATGTTGTAGCATTGTTGGCTACTAACTAATATTTTGAAAGAGGAACTAAAACCATGTTATAGGATGAAACCCGGTTTTATTTTACTATGCAGCTACCTTAAGCATGTTTATCTAGAACAAACACCAGTTTTTTAATTAACAAAAAGCAGTACACTTTCCATTAGTGTTTTGTGAGTATGTGTTGGAAAGCTGAAAGTCCTGAGATCAACTTGATCAAATACATTAGCTATGCTCTACTGAAATTAAGATTTTTTTGCTAATACTCTCATGTTCTGCCCCTTTGGGGTTACAAATTAGAGGTAGAAATAAAAGGGAATTAGTTGTCCCCTAATTATTAAGATAAACATCTCCTAGGTATGGTTTGGTCCAAAACGAAGATAATTAATTAATTAATTCCGAGCACAAATATAGTTATCGCCTCTTAATAATATCCTATGCTTTTAAACATATTACCTTCAACTGCAAAGCACATTAACATTGTGAACCTTACTATATAATAACTATTCTCCTTGTATTCATCATACATTAGTTATTTTGAGCTTTCTGATGAAATATGGCAAATGGCGACCTAAACAACAGACATTCAATTCTGTTTTGAGGTTGAAGTCGAAGATCAAGGTTCTACAGGGCTGGTCTCCAGTAAAGCTGTCTTTCTTGGCCTTCTGTTGACCACCTTCTCACTGTGTGGTCAAGAAGTCCCTGTGAAATTTCTAGTGTCCATTTCTCTTTTCATGAAAAGGTCAATTCAAGTGGATGGCCTCCTGAGCCCTAAGGCCTCATTATCGTTAACTCCCTTCCTAGCCTTATCTCGAAATAGAGTCCCATTGAGAGTTGAGAATTCAGTAGAGGAATCCAGTGGGACACCAGGCAATCAATGCAGAATCACTCACGTTATATATTTATATCACAACTGGCAATATTTAGCCTAGGCTGGTGGGGGAGTATGCAATGCAAAGACAGTAGGGATGCCTTATCCTTATGATGGCCCCACGATGACATTTCTGGTTTTCAATGAGAGATACATAATTCCAAATAGGGAGAAACCATTAAAATAAATAATATACAATTTTATATTGGGTCATATTATTAGAATGAATAGCAAGGCATGCTATAAAGTTTGTGCAAGTTATTGAGCAAAAACTGCATTCAAATTTTGCTAGGCATGGTGGCACATGCCTGTAATCACAGCACTCCAGAGGCTAAGGCAGAGGGATGGTTGGGAGTGTCAGGCAACCTGTTCTTCATAGCCAGTTCAAGGTCAGTCTCAACTACATAGCAAGACCTTGTCTCAAGATAAACTGACTAGCCGGGCGTGGTGGCTCACGCCTGTAATCCCAGCACTTGGGAGGCTGAGGCAGGAGGATTGGTGCGAGTTCGAGACCAGCCTGGGCTACAAAAGTGAGCGCAGGACCAGCCTCAGCTGCATAGCGAGACCCTGTCTCAAAAAGACAAAAAAAAAAAAAAAAAAAAAAAAAGAATAAACTGACTAACCCATATTTCAAAGCTAAGCATTTCATTTAATATTAAGACTTCAAATTTAAATGTCATGGGAATATCAATTTAAATGCATAAAGGAAACCAATCAACCATTAGAAAACATTTCACTTGAGTTTTACCTTTAGTTTTCTGTATTAGTAAAGGTCTATTCCTTTCTTCTCATTTCATTAGTGAGTTATGGGCTTTCTAGCTACAAGGCAGCTTTGAAGTTAGTATCTCTCTACAACTACTGTCTCCCTCCAGAGATATTTCCTGAAATCCTCTTAGAAAATGATCCCCAGGACTTTTGTGCTATGCAGTCACCCTTTGGTGGAAGAATACACAATGTTGAGCTTCTAAACCTCAATCAACGCAGCCAAAAGCACCAACTTTTGCAGGATTGTGGCCATGAAGAAAGAGCCCCCATGCCTGAAAGGAAGCAGGCCTCACCAGCAGGAGCCTTGCTTGAAGCATCACGGTGATGTCTAGCAGTAAGTACAGAAATAGAAATGGGAACGACTACCAGGAAAGGCTCCGGGGAGCTGGTTTCATATGCACATATGCATGTGTGTGTGTGTGTGTGTGTGTGTGTGTGTGTGTGCGTTTGCACACTCAGAAGTTGTATATTTTCTTTGATTGATATTATTTACTGCCTCTTAGGACTCATATACAAAAGGAAACACCAACAAACTCTACTCATTATCACTGAGGCAAGACCTTGTATATTATCTTCTGCTTATGACTTAACAAAATCTCTGGATAATTCCAGAGCCTTTGAGTTATATTCCTCACCATGGCTCTGACTTCTGCCAAAAGAAAAATTGAATTGTTAAGTACTGGCCTAAGAAACATGATTCTTACAGTTTCAAGGGAGTTTTCCAACGTGCTACAACATTAGGGATACAAATTCCTATAGAATTTGTAAAGCAAAATTCTTCGTGGTCTTTTGCAAAACCATTAAAGCCTAAGTCAATATATCTTTTAATGCCAATTGCACTGCCAAGAATTTGATTATATTTCTACTCCGAAGAGGTTAGTTTGAACGTTGTAGAACATGTTTTTGCTATCAGAAATGCTACTGAGGAGTGACACATCTTAGAGGTACCTTGAGACCATTATATACAAAAAAGAGTTGACCAGAGCGAAGGGGCTTGCTGTCTATGCTGTCTACCCACAACTACCATGTGCATGTCTGGAATGGCAGAGTTTCCCTAGAATAGTTGAGACTCTTCAGAACAAATTTTGCTTGGGGAATTACTATTAACTTTCGGCAATCACTGCCCCTGGCCTAGTAAGCTTCTGGCTTAGCTCTTCACAGGCTTTCAGCTAACTCGTGCAGATTCAAATTATAAGAGAAGAAACATCTCTTGGGACTGCCAGATTTTTATTGATCACTTCCTAACAACTATTTTTACTCCACTTATGGTAACTAGAGATCCACAGGGACCCTGCCTTGTTTAACCTTTAAGGAGGTTAAATCATAGTGTTAAAAAATCAGATGATTTAATAAATAGAGAATTTTTAAGGAAGAGAAATTAATTTATTATTAATGCATAGATGCAAATTAATACATTTATCAAAATCCATAGAAACTACAACACCAAGATGAGACTTAATGTAATCTATGAACCTTCACAAAAATAATGTGTCAGTGTAAATTGTCACTTGTCACAATTGTAAACCCACAGTACAGGATGTTAACAATAGTCTGTGCAGTCAAGGGAGGAGCAGTTAAGATTGGAAACATAAGGGATCAGTTGTGTTGTAAATCAACTTTCTCTAAAGTATAATATTATTAAGGAAATAATGCAGATGTAATGGATGAAATCCTTTTTTCTTTGTCCTTTGTTCTTCACAATTAGTTCCTAAAGCTCTTGGAATTCCAAGCATAACTGGGGAGCATACTTTCTTTTTATTAGGAGTCTACATTTCCTTCAATTTAGCAGGAGGATATAACAGTTATAAATCTATATGAACCGAACATTGAAGCTCTTAAATATATAAAGCAAAAATTAGTACAGTCTCCAAATTCACAATGGATAGATCATCTAGACAGAAAGTCAATATATCAAATAAGCTGTATATTAAACCAAATACACCTAGGAGATATATAGACACAAAACATCCCATCCAATAGGTATAGAAGACACTTTCTTCTCTGTAGTACATATAATAATCCACAAAATAAGTAATATGATAAAATAAAAGTCTTACAATTTTAAGAGGATTAAAATCATGTCAAACAGCTTTCTCACAACAATAATTAAATCTAGAATTCAGTACCAAGAGGGACCTTGGAAAACTTGCACATTTATGAAATTTAGACAGCGTATTTCTGACTATCAAAAATTAATGAGAAATTAAAATAAGCAAAAAATACCTACAATAAACAAATATTGACATACATAGTGTCAAAATTTAAAAGATGAAGGAAAATAGTTTTGGAACTCTTAAAACACCATTGTTTCAGACAGACAGACGGACAGACAGACAGAAAGAGAGGGAGGGTGGAAGATTAAATAAATAATCCAATGGTGAACTGAAAGGACTAGAATAAATAAAAACAAAATAAGCCCAAAATTGATATGAGTTATGAAATAACAATACTCAGTACACGAATAAATAAAACAGACTTCACAACTAATAGAAATGATTAACAACATTAAGAATTGTTTTTTTTTCAAATTCAATAAATATCTAGCTAAACTAATTTAAGAAACAAACAAGAATGCTTAAATGAATAATATTAGGAATTAATATACCCAAGAATAATGTTTAAATTTATTTCCATGCAGGACGTGTGAGACCACCAATAGCCAAAGCAATCTTGAATAACAAGAAAGAAGTTAGAGCATTATCCTGTCAACTTTCAATTATACTACCAACCCATTATGTATGCAAAACATGAAGTCAATGTTGAATAGATATCTATACTCACTTGTTTATTGAAATATTTGTCACATTTCTCAGGATATAGAATCACACTGTATCCATTCATAGGTAAATGGATAAAAAATGTAGTGTATATATACAGTGGAAACCATTCAACCATTAAAAGTATGAAAGACAGCCTGTCACTTACAGGAACATGAATAAAGTTGGAGAACATTGCATTAAGCAAAATAATACGGGCACAGAAAGGCAAATAATTGAGAGGCTGAGGCAGGGAGGACTGATGTGAGTCCGAGACCAGCCTGGGCTATAAAAGTGAGCTCAAGACCAGCCTGAACTGCATAGCAAGACCCTGTCTCAGAAAAGACAAAAAAAAAAAAAAAAGAAAGAAAGAAAAGGAAAGAAAAAGGAAGGAAGGAAGGAAGAAAGAAAGAAAGAAAGAAAGAAAGAAAGAAAGAAAGAAAGAAAGAAAGAGACTCTCACTTATGTGGAATCTATAGCTTACCTCACAGAAGTTGTGGATGGAATAACAGAGCAGGAGAAGGCTGAAGTCAAAAGAGGTGGTATGGGGCAGAGATGCTGATCAAGGGGTACAAGCTTTCAGTTAAATAGGGTAATGAGAGCAAGAGATCTGTTGTGCACATTGTTTAATAAAAATAGATTGGATTCTGGATTCTGCACAAGAGCCCACTCAGATTCCCACAGTTCCAGTGTTGATTGACCACAAAATGACAACTTTTTAAACCAGCACAGACATTAATTAACTAGGTTTAGCTATTCCAATGTGTGTGAATACATAAGTACTTATTCTAGACCATCAAGTTGTATGCAGAAAAACAAAGTGATTGGAAGATTCATCCCCACTTACTGAGCCAATGGGGTGGGGCAGACTGCTGAACCTCTTGGTCAGTGAGATTCAGTGAACTCTGCTTGGCAAACACCCTGTGACACTGAGTCCAGCTGTACAGTCAGAACTGAATTAAATCCCCCAGGACATTGTAATACTGTGTGTCATAATGTTTAGAAATCTCACTACAGACGAATATCATTGCAAACTGCTTGAATGCTGTAAAATTTATCATATATGTTGAATATAATACAAAATTTATTGTATTAGTTCTAGTACTTCAGAGACATATCTTAGAACGGCCTCTCATGTTCTAAGAATAATCTTAAATCAAGCTAAAGAGAGAATGTCAAACAGATGTGGTAAAAAGGCAAAAATGCCATCTTCATCGAATCCAACCTATCCCTTCTCCAACTCTCATTCCAGAGTAGAGACAGCTCAGTTGGTTCAGGAGAGTGCAGCTGAGAGAATACATAAATGAGAGCTAAACATTAGTTTGCTCTGTCAGTAGTTAGACAAATACTCATATTTTATATATGCATATCACTGTTCATTCATAAGAAAATTTATAACCACTATTTCATTGGCTCTCATTTATTTACCACTACTTCGGCATTTTGAATGACATCAATAAAATTCAAAGGCACATATTGCTCTTTCAACTGCTAGGTTGTCTGGGTACACGTAAGTGCACAGGCAGGGTGGTCTCATTCATTCCTGAGTTCCTGCCGGCCTTTAGAAAGATGCAGTTCTATTTTAATAGTCATATTTCTTGACCTCGGAAAATTGCGCAGAATATATTCCAAGTTCTATTTGCTTCTATAGCTGTAGGCTAAAATGGAAGCAAAATATTCCTTAGTAGTCACTCTTATTACAACTTAAATCTGTATTCAGAGAGATGCTGTTGCATGATCAATGTTGACAGTCATTATTATCAGAGATAGTTATGATAAACAAGAAATATTCCTGATAATTCTAAAATCTTACAAAGGAAGCAGGATAAAAAGAAGGCTATTCTTAGATTACTGGAAAATAAAAGACCATCCTTCTACAACTGATTCTGCAAAAGTTAAATCTAAATAAAACAAAGCCTTAAAATACCTTCAAGTGAAAAGGAAATTACAGGTAAATTTTCCTTTCTTCACACTAAGTAGAACCATTAAAAATAGCAGCACACTACTGAGACAGAAGATATTGATAAAAGGCCTCACCAAGATATAGAATCACTTTCAGCAGATATCCAAGACAAGATGTTGTAAACTGGAAAGGAAATTTTGCTCATAGAAAACATTTATGCTTGTTCAAGTGAGCAAATAGAGAATATAGTGTGCATAAGGAGATACACCTAGAGAGGAAATATTCTCTCAGGCTTTCATGAGAGCAAACTGGCCAAGCAATGGCCATGACTCATCCAGATGGCTGACACTGACAAAAATTCTGTAAAATGCTGTACGTGGTTTCAAGGCAAATCCTGAGGAGATTTAACTGGCTTTGTCAGATGCAAAGTTACATATTTTATTATATAGGTCTTGCTTTAACTTGGCCTTAACCATTCAGCAGAAAAGTTTAACCATGAGGCATAAAAAGTAAAACCAGGTAAGTATGCTGAGCTTCAAAAAGCTCAAGTCAACAGCTTTTGACAGTGCTAGTTCTGCTGATAACCCACCACTATTATGTACTATTGGACTATGTAACAACTACTTTCTCTTAGCTCAATGAGAAGAAATATTTGTACCAATAGTGTTTAGAAAACTTATCATGTCTGCATCTTGTACTGTGAACAACTACTATGAAGACAACAATATGCACTCTATTAACTATTGTAGCTGTCCTACTAACATGTTTTGAAGCTGTCTTTTTGTTATTTCTTATTAAAAGTAATAAAATTATTTTTAAAAAAGAAAGTAAAAGGAATCTAAGCATCTTCACAAAGTCTCTTTGTAATCCCATCATACACTGGAAAGCCTAAGAACTCATATATAATGGATTGGGCTAAGTCAACAAGTAAGTTATATCAATAGCTACTATAAATTTATTCACATCATTGATAGTTACAACTATCATTTAAGTACTTAATAAAGTGATCGAATCTACTAATATTTCTCTGTAGTAAAACAAATTCTATATCTACGTCCAAAGCCATAAGGAAGCCACAGAAGTGTAAAGAAAGAAAGGAACTGTCAAGATTTAATTCTAGTTCCAAGTTACATCTGGCCTCACAGAGCGGCTCAGGCTTCTCTTCTGAATGACAGGAGCATTGAGAACATGTGAGGATGTCACAAAATCCTGACTCCTGAGTCATTTGGTGCTCAAGTCCCAACTCTGCTACTCTTTATCTCAAATGCTTAATTACAATATGATAAATTTAGGTAAATATGAAATAATGCTAGCAGAGAAAGTATTAATGGAGTGCTATTAATGCCAAGAAAGATAGAAAAATATATATTTGTCTATCATGTTCAGGAATGAGCCAACCATCAAAACTAAGGCTGGTTGAGTCTCAGGAGGTGACAAGAAGGACAAAGAGAAAAATTGTATCCATTCACACATGCATTGACTATTCACCACAAGTGCCAGGTTCCATGCTAGTAAGAAGACAAGGACAAATCTCAGAGCAGGATCCCTGCTTTTGTAATGCTCATTCTCACGTGGAACTTGAGATATTACATGATGAGTTTGCCCAGGGTTTACTTTATATGCTGTTAGTGGCTTTTCTGTGCAAAGATTTGGAAAACACTATGTTGGAAGTAACAGTTCTTTGATGTATCAGGCACTGTTGTGTGTGTGTGTATATATATATATATATATATATATATATATATATATATATATATCATACATAATATATCTACTATAGTATAAAAATATAGGTATATTATATACAATATAGTATATATTGTATATATAATATAGTAGAATATGTTCTACTATATAATATAGTATAATATAGGTAATATATAATAAGCATACATCCTAACATATTATATATATATATTCTTTTAATTTGCCAACTACCCTATAAGTTGCTTGTTGTTACTGTCTCTCATTTTATAGGGACAAGCAGATATAGAGAGGTGAAAGTCTGTCTAAGGTTACATGGCAGTGTTTTACAGTACTTTGAATTTTGAATTTCTTAGATGAATGAAAATATTTCCTAATGCTTTTTCAATGTTTTATTTTTAATGAGTACAAAATAGTGATAGAAAAAGAAAACATTAGAAACAATGCAAGATTTCACTAAAGAAAGGAATAGTAATTGAATTTCCATTGCTTTTGGCTGGAATTTTTTCTGTATTGAAACACTTCACCAAGTCAATCATTTGTTTTTCTTTTCTGTTTTTAGGACAGGGTCTACGGGTTCTACAGCATCTCACTACGTAGACTGGACTCCTAGTGATTCTCCTGTTTTCAGCCTCCCAAGCGCTGAGATTACAGGCAAGCGCCACCACGCCCAGTCTCAATCACTGCCTCAGAGCGCCTCATGGGCGGGGCCGGCATAGCAGCCAGGGATCAAACCCCGGCCGCTGTGTCTACTTAAGCAGCGCTCTAATCTGCTGAGTTATCAGGCCTGCTCTAAGTCAACATTTTTAAGGAAACAGCTAAGAAAAGATCATAATGTAATGTAAAGGCAAAGAATAAAACATTGCTTCCAACTGTATCCTGTTGCATACCACCAACACATTTACAAACTCGGGTTACTTCATCCTTTTGGGGAGGGTTAAAAACCCAAGGGAGGGGCCCGGCAGGATGGCTCAGTGGTTTAAAGTGCCTGCTTTCCTAAGCTTAGGCGACTGCAGGGACCGCAGTTCCATCCCTGGCACCACATGCTGTGCCAGCCCTGCCCTCAGGGCAGGCTGAGCCGGCCATAAAAACAAACAAACAAAAGTTATGAAACAAGAAAAAAATAAAATAAAATAATTATTTAAAAAAATTAAAAACCCAAGGGAAATATCCACTGCCCGGCTTTGTGCTCAGGAGTTGCACTGTCCTTAGGGTTGGGGACACGAATGGTGGACTGCGAGCACCTATGTACAGAAGTCAGCATGTTCCCTCTGAGCCCCTTGTAATAACAGAATCATGGAGCCTGGATCAGGACTGAGCCATAACTTAGCAGAGAAGAAGAAATTAACGACTCATTTTCATAACAAGTTCAAAGAGATTATGAAAATACAGGCTTATTTTTCTAGCTGCTGATTTGTCTTGCTGCTCTTGGGACTCTACTTATGGAAGCAGTCATTCCAGAAACAAAGGAAATTGAACCAGTGGAACTTGGTGGAATGCGTTGGCCTCATGAGCCAATGGGGCTTCTAGCAATTTGAAAGTGATTAGGTACAAAGGGGAAAGGTATTATCTTTTATTTCTTTTCAGTTTGACTTTTTATATCATGAATCATATGCCTTTATGACTTAAAAATAAAAGTGAAGATCATTATGATATAAAAGTAAAGTAGAATAATAAGGGGAAAGATATACTTCCTATATTTAACACTGAAAAACTGACAGAATAATGTTTAAATGTAAATGTTCATTATACGCCTAAATGTAAATATCTTTTAAAAAATCAATGACAAAATAGTCAAAATTGCTCATGACGTGATCAGGCTGCAGCTCCTTTTGTACCTCGTGAGCCATTAGCACAGAGCTTAATTAATACAAGTTTCATAATAGTGCACTATGATTCAGATACTTTTTTCCTATACTACAGTTCCATAGAGGTTAAATTTTAGAATTTTTTTTTTAGAAAGCATTCCAAATGCATTAGATAGCTCCAAGAATTATGGAATCACAATAATAATTAATATTCATGAATCCTCTACTGTTTACAAAATATGGATGTGAGGAGGGTGAGAATGATGATGGGAAGCATCCTCGGGGCTTCCTGGCTGCAGTCTTTAACCTTTTAAAGGATCAGAAGCCAAGGTCAGTGGCGAACAGGACAGAGGATGGCAGAAGGCATGGGACAACTCTCTGAGCTTTGTGGCTGCATTCAAGCCTGGATGCAAAGGAATGTTTTAACCTGAGTAAGAATTTTTCTAGCAGCATCAGCTGGAAAGGAAGAAAAATATCCAGCAAGGGAATTATATTTGGAAGTGGGTGAAGTCGTTACAGAGAACCAAATCTAATCTGGAGGGAAAACAAATGAAAACACAGATAAGAATACTGAGAGTGAGATACTGGTAGGTTTAAAGGGCAGGAGGTCTTAGGAAGTCAAGGCTGTGCCCTTGGGAGTCGTAAGTGAGTACAGGACTAGACTACTGACCTTTAGAAAACATCATCCTAACTGCTTTTTCTAAAGCCAAAAATTTGTTATCGTTTCATAGATTGGAAAATGAAACTCAGACGATTTCAATGTCATGTCCAAAACCACAGAATAAGCAACAATTGAAATCAACAGCTGAAACCCAGTTCTTCACAGAGCAGGCCCAAAAGAAGTTTCAACCCCTGCTTTTTGGGGGTGAAGTCATAAAATGAAAGGAAAAGCAAAAGGCATGTCTCAAATAAAATGCTAAGAGGTAAAATAGCACCAAAAAGCGTGTTTTGCAAATATTTCCCACATAACTTGGGAAGATACAATTTGGAGAGATAAGTCTAGTCTTATAAAAATATTTTAATGCCTTACCAGAAGGGAGTTAGTGTTGAGTTTTATAACCAATTCCACATGAGCTAAAAGGTTGGACAGATAGAGAAGTATTTATTAAACTCATAATTACAAGAAATCAAAGCCTTCTTTATATGTCATTTTGAGCCTCCTTCTAGGGGTCTGAGTTTAAGCTTTGTTGGTCCTTAAGGGGATCAGAGATCCTTGTGAAGATGTCAACAACTGTGTGTCCAGCAAAATGTGTTAGTCTTGCCTGTCCAAAGAGATGGTGACTACATTATGAAAGCATTTTCACTGAATGGAAACGCGGTCGACTTTTATTTCACATCTTGGGCAAGTGAGAACATTTTAGGTAAACAATTTCATTCCATTCCTATGGAGATTGTAAATTCTGGCCAACCAGGCAGATCCTGGGAAGTAAATATCACAAGTAGAAATCTAAATACACCTGTAAAGCTTTACAACTTATTCAGTGCTTTTGCTTTACGGAAGCAGAGATTTATGTATTTATAGCCTGCCTCATTTTTTAAAGGCTACGAGGTACATGAATCCTCACTACGAAGTTTGAGGAAACATAAAAAGGATGCAAAACTGGAACCAGAGAGAATCAGTAGAAAATAAATGTAAGAAAAAATACACTAAAAATGTTTCGGGTAAGAGGGACTCACTGAATATAATGGGTGACCTGTCAGTGTGGCTTAAACTTCTGAGCCATCATTGTGGGAGCGGAGAGGTCAGGTAAATTTATTGGTTGGTTTTATAACCAATATTTATTTACTATTTGAAACGGGATTTTCACATCTCTGAAGTCAGAGTTTCTACCCTCAGGGTTCTTTCTTTACTTCCTCATAATGCAGGTGCAGAGCTCAGAGCAGCCAGGACTCCATCTCGGCACTGATCTCAGCAGACAGCAAGCACCACTGGTAGAAGAAAATATAGATCAGCCATGTGTCCTGACTCAACAGCTGCCCGAGGAAGCACCCATCTGGCTCATCTATAAATATTTTTATTTTTTGATGTTATTGATGGTTTTGATGGCTAATAGCCTTTTATATAATATTTCCCCATACACACTGTCCTAGTTTCAGCCTCTGCCCTTTGTATACGACCTTAGGTTCTCCTCTGATGCCCAGTATCAGCTATACAAGTACCCTCTGACACTCAATATCCTGGGTAATAACTGAGTTTAGTCTTGATCCTCTCTCCAAATTTCTCCCAACCCAGAAAACTTACCCTGAGTGATAGCCAGTGTATATTTACACTGACCGTCATTTCACTGACAATCCTCCAAAAGATAAAGATCAAAAGAGCCTTGGTGCATAAGGCAAGACATAAATAGAAATATGTAAAACAAAGCACAGAGTCACAGGCAATCCCTGCGTCTCTGTCCTCCTAAATCAAAAGCCATGCACCAACGATGTGTTATTACATGTATTGATCTCATTTGTGTTGCCAGCAGCATGGCCCTGAAGCGCGAGGGCAGGGAGAAGACACTGGCAATCGAGGCTGGCACCGAGCCCAGCACAATACAGCCGCAGCGGTTCTGGTGATGAAAACTTAAGCAGAGTGAGAATAATTTGGAAGCGCTTTAGAGGAAAGCTATTAAATGATTGCAAAGTGATCTGTGCTGAAGGAAGGGCTGGGAGAAAGAGCTGTGCCTTGGGCAGAAGAGGCAGCAGAGGGCGGCATGCAGGACTAGGAAATACGGGCCCCCATGGAGCGTGCTGTAAAGAACGTCCCCAACAAATATTCTTCACCTTTAACTCATGACAGAACAAGGAGGAAGAATCTAAGAGGGCTATTGAGGATTTCATGAGGCTTTCTTTTGTTCTTTTGTCCTTTTTTTTTTTTCCCCATGTATTTAGGACAGGGTCTACAGGGTCTAGAAAGTCTCACTACATAGATCGACTCATAGTGATTCTCCTGTTTACATCCTCCCAAGCGCTAGAATTACAGGTGCGCACCACCACGCCCAGTCTCCATCACCCTCTCAGAGAGCCCTGGGGGCAGGGCTGGCACAGTGCACCAGGGATCGAACCCCTGCTGCTGTGCCCTGCCTAAGCAGGCGCCTTAGTCTGCTAAGCTATTTGGCTGGCCCTTTAAGTGCTCCTTTCAAAATTAAAAATTTAACAACTAGATTGTGTGTCTGACAGAGAGATTCTAATTCATATTTTTCCCAGCATCTTCCATTTGTAAATGAAAACCTTTATTGCTCACTGGCTACAATTTCCTTTCATTTTTATAAATATTTTGCATATTTGTACTAATTTAATGAGACATCCAGGTATGAAGCAACAGGAAGTTGGTGTGATTCATTTTGTGTCTGAAATCACAAATTTATGATTCATAAAGTGCACGACTACATCACTTTAATGTAATGTCTTATACCGGTCATTTTCAGCTATTTGTTTTAACTTCCACATTGTCTCTTTCAATGTCATAAATGTGCTAGCACCCAGGACCTGAGCCTCCTATGAACCCATGTTATTATTAAAAGTTGTCATACTTGGATGTGCTTACTAATTTTTAACAGAACAGGCACACACTGCCACAGAATAAAAGCAATTTCGCTAAATCACCCTTCCTCCATCCCATAGCTTAGCTCTTAGAACAGCTGCTGTCTAAAAAGGGATATTTAACTCAGACTTTGTTCTGAAGGAGATAAGAATTGTTAACCTAAGGAAACATACACACACACACACACACACACACCCCTTATGTGTGGAGACAGCTCCATAACTTATTCTTCATTTCAGCATTTGAGGTTAAAAACAGATCCAATTGGTTGCATTTCGCTTTGCTCAATTAAAGCTGAATTTATGTAATACCATCAAGCATTGGTATTGACATTTGGTGGCATTCAAGATGTTATTTACACTCTGTACCAAACGTCCGGAAAACTGTTTGCATTAGGTTCAAGCCTCCAGCTCTCTGTTTGTTGAGGTTCACCTAACATGGATTCTAGCCCCATAAAGATTCCTGAAAGAGGCTCTCCGTGCTAAAGAAACTGCATAGCCAGCCGTGCAAGTACAGCCCAGAATGTACAAGCCATCTGTCCAGAGAATGTATCCATATGTTTCCAGTTCATTTGTCAAATCAGACTCCGGCACGAGTCTTCATAATCATGTGGGAGAAAGAGAAGCTCTTCATTTCTCAGCATCAAATACGTTGACCTTAAATGGCTTCCTATTACACTTGTTCCTCATCTTCTATTACGTTTAATTTTCTCAAAAACTTTGGGAAGTATCATTCTTATTTTAGGAGTAAGAAAATTCAATCTGAAGAAGTTTGAGAGCTGCCTCACGCTGCACAAGGAGTAAACAGTAGAACTTCTTGTTTCTCAGCAAGGAGAACAATGCAGCACACTGTGGTTAGATACCAAATGAGGGAGGGAGAAATACATACATCATGCACACATACATACATATACATACACATATACATATGCATATACATATACACAGGCACATATATCTATACACATGTATATAATACAAAAACTTATATATGTTCATCTATACATATATAACGTGTATGTGAGCAGGTGTGTGCACATATACATGTATATATGTGTATGTTTGCATATTTATGTAGACACCCAAAGCATAAAGGTAGCATGTGTACATACCTCTTTGCATGAAGAGTCAAGTATTTTAAATATGTATTTAATAAAAGTGTCAGGGCGGGGTTACATAATACTTGGAGGTGCTTAAAAGAAAGGTCCAATAAATTGCAGACATTATTAGTCTCAACTTTGCAAGTGGAAGGTGGTTTTCCTGGTAATTTTCTTGGCACAAGAAAGAGAAATCGTTTTCCTCTGCCTAAAAGCTTTCCATGTCATTATCACATTCTAAATATTTATTGAAGTGGATTTGCTCATCTTTCCCTCTCCTTTTATAGTGATCAGGTGCCAGGCTGGGAAAGCTGGAAGATTCCCTGTTAGTCCCTGGCTTGGCTCAGGACTCTAAAATCTCCTATTCTAGAATATTAATAACTAACTGACAATGATTAAGCATTTGTGACCCATTGACATCTTCATGCAAGGTGAGTTAAAATGTAACTAGCCAAACATATGGCAAACTTCAAGAGACTGCAACTTCAGGTAGATATTTGTGTGTCTGATAGTTGGAAAGGTCTAGACTAGCCAAGGGGGCTCAACTGTTCTGAATAGCTTTCCATGGGATCAAGAGTTGAAATGTTGCCACCTAATAAAATTGTGTCAATTGTAATGATCCATCAAACATGAATCCAGGGCAGAGAAAGGAGAACACTGACTTTAGAACTTTTTTCTCCTTTCTAAGCAAGGAATCTTGCATACTGTCTCAGTTTCATCATACAATTTTTAAAAACTTAAACTTAAACAGCTCAAATGTCTAGAATTTATTACATTGTGCTTCTCTATGTATATGATTCAAATTAATCCAGCCTGCTACCATGATTCCTGGGAAGAACTCTCCAAACAATTTTAGTAGTGGCAGTGCTTATTCTTGCTACATCTACTGGTTCATGGGCCAGTAGGTAAAAATAATTTCCCCAAACCAAGACCAGGAGTTTATACTATGCACATAACCATGTGGGACTATGAAATGCAAATCAGAATTTATTAAAATTAGATTAAAAAGCAATTCCTCAGTCTCACTAGCCACCTTTCACATGTTCACTTGTTATGAGGATCTAGCAGATATCTTCCTGAGCAACGCAAAACTATGTATCATTTCCTACATCACAGACAACACTGACTGACTAACCAACAAGCCAGGCATTTCTCTAAGGTTAGAATCTAGAGATGATACTCAGGAGGTCAAGGGCGTCTAAGTAGGGAGAGTAAGGTCAAGTGTAGGATTAAGAATGCAAGCAAAGTGTCTTCTCCAGCTGTCCAGAAGCAAATAGTGGCATACCAGTCTCACACATTTTCAGCTTTGCAGGGTGCAGAAGGAATTTGACCTGCTCTAGTCAGTATAGGTTAAAGAGTGACTGAGTACAACTTAGAATGATTCCAGTAACCACTTTTTCTATGCAGGGCAGAAAATGAAACTTAGCCCACTTGAAAGCTTTTCCCATGTTATAAGAAATGGTGCTGTTTCTTGGATCTTCCATAGTCAAGAAGTTGAAATGTTTGATAGGTTTCTCCTTCTTCTTAATGTAATCTCTCTAATTATAATCTCCTAATGTCTTCTGAAAAAATATTCAAACTAGTTTTCTTTCTTTATTTATTTTTCTATATTATGACTGGCTCGGCCTGCCCTGGGGGTGGGGGCTGGCACAGCATGTGGTGCCGTGGATTGAACAGCTGTCCCTGTGGTTACCTAAGCAGGTGCTTTAGATTGCTGAGCCATCTCACTGGCCCCAAAATGTATTTCAGAGATCTTCTTATTTTTTCTTTTTCTTTCTTTCTTTTTTTTTTTTTTTTTTTTTTTTTTTTTTTTTTTTTTTTTTTTTTTTTTTTTTTTTTTTTTTTTTTTTTTTTTTTTTTTTTTTTCTGGTTCTGGGGATTGAACTCAGGACTCTGCGCTTGTCAAACAAGTACTTATTCTACTGAGCTATCTCCCCAGCTCTCAAGCTGGTTTTCTTAGTTTTCTGTTCTCCTCTCTTCCTAAGCAGCTTTTACACTGTAGCTGAGATTTCTTCCATTTTTCTCTGTTTAAGAAGTTAGTGATCCTAGTTTCCTAAAGTTCCCAGGTTTCTGGGGTCACGTTTGAGGTCCAAAGTAAAGTACAAATCCTGTAACAAGTAATTCACTGCTTACTGCTCTGGGAACATTGCTAATTCCAAACCATACTAAGATGCAGTATTTTATTATTTTCTGGCCGTCTAAGAATTACACAACAAAGCACCAATGCACAAAAGTCAAACTCAGAGCTCCAAATAAACTATTATTCTCCTGAAGTTTATAAAGCACTCCTGATCCACAACCTTCCCTGCTCAGTCATGCTCCCACCCAGTCCCTAACCTGAGGTCATGCTGTTATAAGGGGCCTGATGTCTCTCCAGACCAAGTTCCTGCCTACGTGCTTTTTCCTGCCCAAGTCCTCAGAACCCATTCTCTGAAGTAAGAACTCAGTATGCACAACTTCCTGTTCTAAGGAAATATCTTATGCCTTCATCCTGTCGAACTGTCTGATGTCTTGGCCCTGGATTCCAAGCCTTCCCTTTATGCCAATAAAAATTCCAATGAAGTATTTTTCAACTTTAAAGTTACTCATTTTTCAAAAGGTGAACTGTATTTTTCCCTTTGAAAATAGAATTTTTAAAGAGCATTTAATAATATCCTACCATATCTGTAATATATAGAATAAACTTTATAATATAGTTGAAGGGGTGAAAAGATATCAGAAATTTTGCTGCGATTGTCACTACTGTAAACATGATCTTGGTCAACTCAATTAGTTTCTCTGAAGTTCCATTGTTTATTCATAAAATAAGAATATGACATTATATGCAAAAACACATATTATATTATAAGCTATCATGTCCAGCTCACAATATGTGTTTTTGCATATAATATATTTGTTTGGAAGCATAATTGCCATTGTTGTTATTATTCATGAATTCAAGGCATAACATTTTCTATTTATTTATTCTTATCTTCTGTATTATCTTATGTAGCCCAGGTAACACTTTTTTATGATGTATGTTTATTTTTATATGATACACAATTTTACATAGTCATGTTGTATAGTATGCTATTTCAATACATGGTACATATCTTTTTCCGCAGTGGATGTCACACTTTGTCACAAGAAATCCTTGCTGTTAGAGCAGAGCTGTATAGAGTACCAGCCAAGAGTCAAATCTAGATCAACATTTATTTTTATTTTATTTATTTATTTATTTATTTATTTATTTGTCTTTCTGAGGTAGGGTCTCGCTACGCAGTTCAGGCTGGCCTTGGGCTCACTTCTGTAGCTCAGGCTGGTCTCGAACTCACACCGATCCTCCTGCCTCAGCCTCCCAAGTGCTGGGATTACAGGCCTGTGCCACCACGCCCAGCCCAACACTTCTTTTTATATTGTCATTTGTTTCTCCATTTCAAGGAGCTAATGACTATAAAATTTCTAAATTTCTGGGGTCACTATTGATACCCAAATGAAATCAAGAATCTTATGATAATATAATCTCACTGTCACCACTATTCTCTTGTTAAGTCTTACTTGAGGGGGATATAAGGGAATAGCTTTGCCTCTCTCCCTGAGCTTACAGAAATGTTCAGACTTATTAAGATGTAGTTCATATGCTGTCTTCACATAGTCTCCCATGGTCTTGAAGACTGGGCCAAGAGCCCGTCCAAGAAGCTTTGTAGCACTCACAGGTACAAAATAGATCCTTGTTGATAAGATTTCATGAAATGAATAAGTTACCCTTTCATTTTGCTACCAACTCTTATTCTCAAAGTTACTTACACAACTTATATTGCAGTGTCAAGAAATAGAATATCTTTACCGTGAGTAACATTTGCTGACCACAACACAACTACTAACAGTAGAGCCACTTGCAGTGTGCTAAGGGATCGCGACCTGCCGTGCATGGCGATGGCTGCCTTACCTAGAACATTTAATTCATTAATTACGTGACTAATCCAGGCATTAGAAATGAGTGTGCATATTGAGCAGATGGGAGATTAAGTAGTCCAAGTGGTGCGGCTCGCCATTAGGAATGTGAGCACAGGGATAAATTAAGCCAAAGTCACGAAGGACTTTCAAACAGAAGGAGAAAGCGCTCACTTTTGATGCTGCAGATCAGATCTCAGGCAGGTTCAGGAAGCCCAGGCATCTCTGGAATTCAAAGGAAGTTCGCAAAGAAATCTTAAAGGTTCTGTTTACTTATTCCACTCCTATTGTCTCTCAAGTGCATAGTGGAGTTTTCCAGAAACTCTCTGCCGTGTGCCATCACAATAAATTGAATACAAGGTCATCTATGAGAAATCCAGCTGTCATTCATTGAGCCAGATGTTAGTTTTGCAGAAATGAAAAATACCATTGCTTTCTCTCTAGTTATTTTTGTTATGGGAAAAAAAATGTTTGTTTTCCATTTAAAAGTATGTCACTTAAAAAAAAATAAAAGTATGTCACTTATGTTAACACATAAAGATTTCATTTTTAAATAACAGATAGGCTTGCACTAGTCAGTTTGTTTTATTTATTTATTTATTTTGGAGGGACTAAGATTCGAACTCATGACCTTGCACTTGCCAAGCAGGCACTTGTACCACAGAGCTATCTCCCCAGTCCCACATTAGTCAGTTTTAACTTCTAACATGGAAAATATTGTTAAAATCCACATAAACTAAAGCTCTTCAAAGTTGTCTTTCTTTGACAAACAAAGCCAAGTTGTGTAGAAATGGAACAGAGCCAAGAACTGATAAAGCAAGAAGCGGGGACTCCTCGAAATACTCTGCATAAGAGCATGACCGAGTGAGGTCACGGGTGTGAAATGTGTGAGGCCAGCGCCATGGAGGCCGCGCTGTAGGCGGAGGAAAGAGAAAAGAGTGTGGCCAGAAAAGAATGTGTTCTCGGAAACCTTGAGGATGCTTGGGTGCGCTGAGCAAACCTCACCATGCGGTTAGGCATGTGCGTTCCTTGGGGTAAATGGTTTATTTTCTTTTAGCCTTGTTTTCTTATTCTCTAGAGCAGAAATTTAATTATTTCATGAAGTATGGAAGGACAATGGTATTGACAGCAGCTTTTTTTTTTTTTTTTTTTTAAGGGTGTGCATGTGTGTGTGCGTGTGTGCATGTAGGGTCTCACTACGCAGCTCAGACTTATACTGATTTTACTGATTTCTGCCTCAGCAGTTCAGGGATTGATTACAAGCATGCACCACCATGCCTGGACTCCAGCCACCTGGACTCTACTGCTGGCTCAGCACACCCCGGGGTGGGGCCAGAGTGGCATGCAGTGCCAGGGATAGAACCCTGGCCCCCCACACTTACCTATGCAAGCGCTCGGTCTGCTGAGCTATACAGCCAGCTCTGACAACTTTTCTTCATTCCTTCAGCTGGAAGTACGGCCTTCTGCCTTACTGCTGGACTCTGAATTCAGTTCTGGCCATTGAGCGGGACATCAACCCGCAGAGGGTTGGTGAGTCATACCCTTTGAATTTCCATGATTGCTTTTGCTCCTCTATTTTAAATACTGAAACATGAATGAGAGTTCACTGGAGGACTGAAAGACAAAGCAGGACCATCTCAGACCAGCCCACAGCCAGCTAACACTGAAAACTACTAATGGAGCCCAAGAGAAGGTCAACGTGGCCCCTAAAGATATGCACAAAACTAGGAGAACTCGTCCATTGGCTTGCGGGATCACGAGCCAGAGTAAATGATAAACTTTTAAGCAACTGCACCTTAAAGATATCGTTATGCAGCAATGGCTAACTGATGCAAGGGGTTATTATATGCAACAAATTAAGTCTGCCAGACAGTAACCGTCGACTTCTGAGGCTCTGAGTGCATATTCCACCTTATCTCTGATCTCTATCTTCACTGCTCTTGACAGTCCTGAGAAGCTTTAGTGCACCAGGAGCCTCCGCACACACAGCCTGAGTGTTCTCTGCCTAGTTTCTCACTCAAGGGGAACAGCTTTTCTGCAGCCACCATAGGCATCATCAAATGTTTGTGCAGAGATCCTTGCTCTGCTAGAGTTTAACTGAGTGAGATTTGTTCTGGCAGCCTACACTGCTACCTTGGACCCATGATCCCTTGGGAATAATATTAAAATGTGGTGGTGAAGTCTATAACAGGGTCATCCTGGGAGTCCCCTGGAATAGATGTTGGCTGAGCTCTCAAGAGCTGACGAAAGAACCAGAGCCACACATAACTTCCGTGTGGGTCGGCCCTATACTGTCTTCTCCTCTGGAGTACAGGGAAGTCATCTGGGACACTGTCTATAGAAACTGGCTAAGTCCCTAAAACCAAAAGCCATAAAAACATCCTTACAGGAAGCATTTAATGTCCATTACATAAAAAGGACTTCTAAAGAATACACACTTGGTTCAAATCAATTTCCTGGAAGATGCATGTTTTATCACTTACTTTCTGAGATCTATCACTGAACTGAGGTCCCTCCCACTACTCTCAACATAGGCCCATTTCACTAGATTTCTTTTGAAGATCTGTCTGAGCTGAGCAAAGGACATGCCGCTCCCCTAATACCAGCCTTGTAAAGAAGGACAGATGCATAATAGATTATAATTGAAACAGTAAGGCTCAGTTTTACAGACACTCAAATATTTGACTTAACAGTGTTCCAAGATGTATAATTCAGGACTGAACTGTGTCCACAGCTGGAAATTTTCTTGCTTCTGTGAATGAAGTTGGTTTTGTTTTATTTTAGAGAAAGCAACAGTGCCTTCTTATTTATTACCACTCAGGGTTGAAACGTCAACTGAGTATCTATCAGATTCATGTCACACTGTATTCACATATGTGGCAGAAGAAAACATATTTTATCCCTAATTTGCTTGTTTCTTTTACTTAGGATGTTCTTGAAAGAATGTGTAACTGCTTACTCCCTGCATAAGATTTTAGCCTTCAAATGTCTAGTGGCACACTATATTTAAAAAACGTATTCCAATGTCTGATATAACATATACATGACAACTTTTGGTATACAAATTTCACCCAACACCTCTCTTACATCTCTTTCTTCTTTTACCTTTTACCATTGTTTAACAATAATGCCACTTCTATTTTCATGCCATCCTTTTTTTCTAATGCCAAATACTAGGAAATATAACACCAACATATTTGGCAAGATTCACTTACAACCGGGCTTTCCTCTTCCTCAGGGTAGGGCGACAGACAAGGGAACTACTTTTCAGGCATCCAAATAGCTGTTGGTAAAGAGAATTATCTGATGTAGGGTCATATTTTGTTCTCAGCTGCGTGGATAAATTATGGCTAAATTTATAAATTTATTTAATAATTAGATCTCACAAATGAATTGTTCCAAAGGAGTGCATTTGTCGTAACTTTGAGGATTTTTTTTTTTTTTTCTTGGAGAGAATAAGCAGGCCCTTAACTTTACCACATATGCAGGAAACCTTTTTTCTCAATCGAGGTTATGATCATAAATTCCTTTTTGTGTGTGCCTGTGTGGTCTTCCATATGTGTCTGAACAAAGTGGTTTAGAGCTTTCCTAAATGTTCATCTTTATGGTCAATCTAAAATTTATCTATTGATTGATTGATTGCTTTTATTTGTCAAAATATTAGTTATGTCATATTTTTCCTTATGCATACTTGTATTTTCTTCCACTTTTTATTAGTACATATTTGTAATACAGCATGATTCTATCCATGATGAGGGTTAGGAGATGCACATAACATAAAGCCTGCCAAGAATGCCTGCCAAATCTAGAAAAAGGGCCTGTCTGGAAAAGCTTGATAATGGGAAACTTTTACCTTTATGCAACCCTTACTTATTTAGCTGATGGTCTTGCAATGTAACTTTAAATATACTGTAATGTTTTTTTCCTTTGAGTAACTCATACTTGGTAGACTGATAGCCTTGCCATGTAACTTGAGATGTTTAAACGTCCTTCATAACCCATGACGTCACCCAACCCTCCAATCACAATGTACCAAATCTGCCTTTGCATCTTTCCACTTTGCTTTCCCTATGAAAGTCCTAACTGGGAGGGCTCTGACTCTGGGAGCAATTCCAGTCAAGCCCACTGGAATAAACAAACTGCCTCCCAAACATTCTTTGTGCAGTTTCTTCATGCATTTGGTGTTCTGTAACAGTGGTAAATGACATACATGGACCTGTCAACAGGAGATCTATGCAGAAGCTGTTCAACAGAAGGTGCAAAGAGGTACGGAAGCTTCACACTGTACAGTTTGCCTGGAACTAGCTCATGGAGCTACTATCAGGCAGAAAGTCATGTGTAATTAATTGCCTAAATAAACTTCCCTTGCTTAAGAATGTGTGGAAATGAGTTTTATAAACCAAATATGTGCAGATCAAAATACCAGGATGTTGAATGGCACTTTATACTACTCATATAGAAACTATTGGCTAGAAAGCAGAAAAGTAATGATCTCTAGTTTAGCAGTTGTCATTTCTAAGTGACAATCACTCTGGCAAAGAAGGAGAATGCACCAAGAAACATCTATTACAAAAAGAAAAAAGGATGCATTTGTACTAGAACAGATGATGATGGGTTTAACAAAGGAGAAATTCAGGGTAGAACAGTACGTCATCACCATTAAAACTATCTATGAAGTCCTTTTATGCTTTTCCATTATTAGTCAAAGCACCAAGAAAAGGGCTAAAATGATAAGCCAGAAACAATGTTGTAATTCTGAAACGTCAGACTGAAGTATCAACACAACTCCTAGGGTCAGTAGGTGTGGCCATTTGGATTGTGCTTGCTGATGAGGATTCATGAAACAACAGGAAACAGTTTACTCTTGGATTTGAAAATGACCCACTTCGAGGGTCTTTCTAGACGCATCCTCCGGCCTAGGAGAATATGAGTGACTTTGTGAGCATCTCTCTCCCTCCTGTTTACCATGACACTTGAAGCTTACTTCTTAAGAGGTCACTTTTTCAAACGTCTTTTCCTCTGTCCTTGACAGGACCAGATATCAAGGACAACAGGATTACAAATTGGCAGACTCGGGCCAGCAAGATAGCTCAATGGTCTATATGCCTGCTTAGCCAAATTCAGGGACCAGGGTTTGATCTTTGGTACCACAGGTCATGCCAGCCCTGCCCCTGGGAGCGCTGAACCAGCCACAAAGTCTGGGTGTGGTGGCACATGCTTATAATCCCAGCACTGGGGAAGCTGAAAACAGGAGGATCACGACTAGAAGTCCGAGCTGCATAGTGAGAGCCTGTACCAAACACATAAAAATAATAAATAAACAAGTATAGTTACATGTAAATGACCATATTTACTCACATGCTAATAATTTGATTGGAGGGTAGGACCAGAGCGTAGGACAAAGAGCAGACCTCACAGGAAGGCAAGGATTTGTCCAGCCAGAGCCAGCTTTCTGACCCAGTAGATCTCTTTGGAGCCCTGTTTCTTGTTCAGCTGCTGCATGCCTCACCACCGTCATCACTGGCCCCAGCCCCCACCTTGCAGCCCACAACACCCCCAAAGGAACACTCCCTACAGCCACCCCTTTCTCTGTTCTTCCTCCTGCCTCCTGCAGCTATTCTCTCCTCGGCCTCGCACATCAGCTTGAAAGGCCCAGACTCAGTCATTTGCCCCCCAAATTGGGTTTGCTACCCTGCTGCCACGACTCGTATCTGTGTGGCTTCCTTTGCTCATCTCTATCCTGCTTAGGCTGCAAGGCTCGTTACTCAGTTTCTCCCTGCTGTGAGCACGCAGTCTTCTCGGGACAGGCTGTGTCTTTCACTTGTAAACATTTCCAAATCCTCTCAACCCTTCCCTTGATCATTTGACCCATAGTAGGGGTTCCAGGAAAATTCAACGAATAAATGGTTAAGAAAAAAAATCGTCCTGCAGCAAAATGAGCAGGGCAGGCACGCAGGAAGACTGGAAAATTGAATAGATCTTCGCTTGTATTACTGCTTCCTGGATGACTTCTAGGACACTGAAGGTCACAGAAAAACACACCGTTGAGAGGATCAGCAGCTCTGACAGGTGCAGTACGATATTTATTTCCTTTATACCTCATTTCATATTTAGATAGCACCTTACCGATATTATCTCCATAATCTTTCCATTAGGAAAGTGAGAAGAGAAGAGTGAAAATGACTTGTTCAAGGTTATAAAAAGCAGAACAGTAACGGAAAATACTGTAGCACTTTCCAGCTAATCCTCCGGCCTACGTGCTTAGGATTTAGGATGTGCTACATTAGCACTTAAAACATAACTTTCTAGAAAGTAATTATGAGTTGGCTGTGTGCCTCGGCCCCATACCTGGGGTGTCCAGTGGGACTTGCTTCCTTGCTAGTTTTGTGGTGCCAAGTGCACAACAGCACAGAACAACGTGGCAGCAGATGGAGGAGGACGTGGGTGGGGGAGCCAGACCAGCAGTGGGACCATGAGTGCCACAGGCACTGAGGCAGTGGGGAGGACTTGGAAAGGAAGTAAGAAAGAAAGAAAGTGGTAACGGAACACGAGCAGTACAATGAATATACTCAAATATGATGGCAGTTATTTCCTTAGTATTTGTCACATCAGAGGATGTGACATGTATTATTTTTAATTTTCACTCCAAGTCAAAAGGCAGCGACAATCAACACCATATCCACTTTAAGGATGTGAAAACTGAGCTGAAGTCTGTTCCATGCTGACAGCCCTTGGACAGTAGGATCAGGAGGGCGCTCCACATCGCCTGACCACTCTGGGGTCTTGCTTTATACACAAAGTGCAGGCAGAGCTTTGCTGCTTCAGGTCACTGTCTACCACAGGGGGCCTCCCTGCAACAAAAGCAAACACACTGCTCTTCAGTGAAAGCCAGATCTCCTGGGCATGTCCTATCTTCCTTCTCTGTGACAGTAGCTCCCAAGGAATTTCAGCACATGTGATTTGTATATCTCAAGATACAATCATGTCCGCAGTGCTGTAGGAACTCTGCAACATGTTTTTATGTTTTCTCTGGAGTCTTGCTTGCCCATAGGGAGTATTTAAGTCCTTGCACAGTGGGAAAAATTCATTCCTTCCCAATTTACATAAAGGTTGCGTCTAGAAAACACCTATTGTATGGCAGGAACAAGCATCTTTAATTAAAAGTAGCCATGAGCAGCTGAAAAGCACAAAACTTTTTGTTTCACAGAGAAACATTCCTGCTTACTGCCATGTGTACTTACTTTGCCCCAGCACAGAGGAAGCCATAGAGAAAGCTGGGCCCTATCAAAGTACCTGTCTTCAAGATAATGAGACAAAACATCATTGCTGGAATTGCAGACTCTTCTGGCAGTGAAGAAATATTTCACGCTTTCTAGCCAGGAATTGCATTCATTAATTCCTTTCCAGAAACAAAGACAGAGTATAGTCATAAGTTGATGTACATTTCTCATTTTATGAAATTATATTTTATAACCCTACTGAATGGACCAGAAAATTGAGGTTTAAACAGAAAATTTGGGATGCCACTGAGTATGGGGCCACAAAGGAAAGGGATCAGTGATGGATAGTGTGCCTAAGGAGAGTCACCTAGAGAGAAAACTTTCTTTCAGGCTTTCACAGAGAGCAAACTGGTCAAGCAATGGCTATGACTGATCCAGTTGGCTGACACTGATGAAAATTCTACAAAACGCTGTACATAGTTTCAAGGTTGTTTTGTAGAACTGTTGTTAGTGTCAGCCTTCGGGACGAGTCACAGCCATTGCTTGGTCATTTTGCTTTCTGTGAAAGCCTGAGAGAATGCTTTTCTCTGGGTGACTCTCCTTAGACGCACTACAGTTCATTCATCCCTTTCCTTTGAGGCCCCATAATCTCCTTGACCAGAAAATTTGGGACACCTCTGAATTATAGGATATTACAGGACAGGTTCTCTTATATCCTGTAATCCTGAGGTGATTTTGCTAACCTTGTCAGATACAAAAGTTACATGTTTTGTTATGCAGGTCTTGCTTTAACTGGTCCTTAACCACCCAGCAGAGTTTAACCATGAGGCATAAGTAGTAAAGCCAAATAACTATCCTGAGCTGTAAAAGGCTCAAGTCAACAGCTTCCGACAGTGCTAGTTCTGCTGATAACCCATACTATTAGCATATTAGGCTATGTATACAACTACTTTATCTTAGCACAATGAGAAGACGTATTTGTGCCAATAGTGCTTAAAAATGTTATTATGTCTGCATCTTGTACTCTGAACAACTACTATGAAGAGAACAATATGCAATGTATTAATTATTGTGGTTGTCCTACTAATGTGGTTATTATTATAATTATAATTATAATAATAATAATAATTATTATTATTATTATTATTATTATTCTGAATTATGGCCAGCTCAGCCTGCCCTAGGGGTGAGGGTGGTGCAGCATGTGGTACCAGGGATTGAACTGCGATCCCTGTGGCTGCCTAAGTTTTCCTAAGCAGGTGCTTTGGACCACTGAGCCATCTTGCTGGTCCCCTACTACTAACATGTTGTGAAACTGCCTCATTGTTATTTCTTATTAAAAGTAATAAAAAGTGAAAAAGTAGATAAAAAAGAAAGTTGAGGCTTAAAAGAAAAGCAATAAAGAGGTAAGTACTACAGACAGGACTTTCTCTTGCCTCAGAGAAGGAAAAAGATGAATAGAATGGAAGATAGGGGAGGAAGCTGGCTAAGGAAGTAGCAGGGTCCCATAACTTACAACTGGTCCTGAAGTTGCACTCCAATATTTGCTGGCCATCTACTCTCTTTATTTCTCCTCTCTTCATTCATGCCTTGGGGAAACCAAGCAAGGAAGTGTGGCCCAGGCTTCCCTTCATCCCTCCATACACACATGCACACACACACACACACACACACACACACACACACACACACACACACACATACAGCACACCTTGTCTCATTAGACCATAGCCCAGCCTCTTGCTAATAAGAATTCTGTGCCTCCAAGGTGGCAGCAGAAATACAGGCTCTCAGATCCAAGCCAGACCTAGTGCATTTGATATTACCTTCTATGTTCATCTGAACAGCATCATCTCAGACTTTTCTTAGTCTCTCTTTTAAACAGATGCTCCTTCAAGGACAGAAAGTCCATATTGTACTTCTTCTAATCTTAGGTGCCAACAATGAAGGACTTCTATTTGAGCGATCTGTTGGCTAGAAACAGCATGCTGAAGCTCAAGCTTAAAAATCCTGTGGCCCTATGTGGCCCTTGCAAAGCAATACTGTTGGCATGACAGCAAAGTGGGTGAGGGGAGAAGACCAACATGCCCATGGCTGGGTTCCGCAACCAGTGATTCCCCAGCATAGCTCAGTAGCTGAGGATGGCACACTCCAGCTGCTAGATCCTCAGCTTCAGTCTTCACCAGATGGGAAAGATGGAGAGCTAACAGAAAGGAACCCTCAGGCAGGGCTATGTCATAGAACACTGATTTATAGAGACACACACTCAGGCACACACACACACACACACACACACACACACACACACGCTCATCCTCTGCACACAAGTGCATATACTTTACACAGGTGACAACTTGAGGAATACCTTCTTTTAGAAATTTTTAAAAAATGTTTTTTTTTAAATATTAAGATGCAGGAAATATTATCTTGCCCAGAAATAACCCCCTTTTCTCCTCTCATACCTTTCTGGGTCCACAGATCACATTATGGGAGACAACAGGCTAGGGACTTTGCGGGTGTCTTGCTAGCTCTGATATCCATGCTCTTGGCCGTGTTAACTTTTCACCAAAGAAGGACTCTGCTGATTTTTAACTATTCTTACCTTATTAGTTTTCAAAGTACTTATAACATTTAAAAAGTCATTACTTGAAACAAATTTTGCTTCCTAGTTTGGTTGATCCCATACCTGATCCTTTTGCTTCTTGTTCTGACCTTCTATACACAGGGACCTGGAGGAATTTATGACTTGACACAAATTATTTTTATGAATGGTCACTGGCATCACTGAGTTGAATTCCCAGTTGAAAACACTGCTTTTGTTTGTTTGTTTTGTTTTTGGGGAACTGGAGATTGAACTCAGGCCCTGGTGCTTGCCAGGCAAGTGCTTATTCTACTGAGCTATCTCCCTGGCCCTCTGAAAACACTGCTTTCAATTCACTGTTCAGTCCAAATTAAAACGGAATGAATCTACATGTTTAATGTAGATACTATGACTTAGAAGTGAACAGAAATCCAGTGTAACTTTGTTTTTCGTGTTTCTTATCAATACATACATAGTCTACCCCTGGGAAATTACATATTTTCAAAAAAATACATCCTAATTATTTGGTATCATTCTCTCCAGATTATCTAACCCTCCCTGAATTTATTTTAGAAATCAATGTTTTCCCAAGGAGCTCTAGCCACTGCACTGTAATCTTTTGATCATGTCTTTTGCTTCTTTATGCTAATTAGATCTTTTAGGACAGTAACTATGATCTAGGGATTAATGACAAAACAATTTTAGAGTCATATTTGATGTATCATTCAGGACAATTCTATCCTATTGTGTAATATTTTGTTGCTGCGGGTTTTTTTCCCCTGGTTTTCTTTTCTTTCTTCTTTTCCTTTTTATTTATTTTTTTTTGCAGCCACAAAAGTAATTTCATAACAGTCAACAATTAATAAAAATATTTTCACTGTGACAGGGAGGTTGGGTAATAAAATGTCCACATAGCTCTTTGAACACCTATAATATCTGAATTAAGCAAAACCAAATAAGAATAAAATTAATCACATTTCTTTTTTTCAAAGCACAGACAAATTTCCTGGGATGATCAAAAGACACAGCTTCCTCAGCATCCTGGGTGGATGGGCAGAAGGTAGGTGTGGAATGAAGGTGGGGACAAAAGTGTTTGTTTTTTCCTTGCATTTCCATGAAAGAGTTCTCACAAGGCAAGGATGATGTTCCCATGCTTTTTACACTTTGAAGTATCTCGAAAGCTTTAGTAGAATCTCGCTGTCCCTCCCTGACACCTTGTTCACTACACAACCATGGGTGTGTGTTGAAGACGCTGAAGTGGAAGCATGTGGCAAAGACCGCTGTGCCACTGCCTGTCGAGTTCTTGCTAAGCACCCTGTGCAGCGAGATCAGCCTCTCATCAAAGAAGCACCTGTCACAAACTTCAGTGATTTCAATCACAAGGTTATTGTCTTTATTTTGAATACATGTGTAAACACAATTTGTAAAGGCTTTCATAACCTTGTGGATCTGACACGAGGGCTTGTGTGAGACAGGTTGACAATATTTGTCTCTCCAGTACAATTACATTTTTTAAAAATGTTAAACCTTTTGTTACAGAAGATTGTCATAGCCCTGCTGATTTTACTTTAGCAATTCCCAAGGAGTCACCACCTCCCACTGATGTCACATGCTTATCTGTCCTCCATAATAGTCTAGATTAGCCTGATGGGACACATTTATGAGAAACATCTGATTGCTGCACATAAAAGGGCTTTGCTAAAGATTGATTTGATTCATTCATCCACTAAAAATTCCTTTTTGCCTCAGAACTTGCGGATTTATAATTTACAAGACACATCAATCCCAGCACTCAGGAGGCTGAGGCAGGAGGATTGGTGCGAGTTCGAAACCAGCCTGGGCTACAAAAGTGAGCTCAAGGCCAGCCTGAACTGCATAGCAAGACCCTGTCTCAAAAAGACAAAAAAAAAAAAAAAAAAAAAAAAAAAAAAAAAAAAAAAAAAAAAAAAAAAAAAAAAAAAAAAAAAAAAAAGACACATCAACTCACCTTACTAGTGTTACTACTTGAGTCGCGTCTCAGGGCAGAAGAGCCCCAGGTGCTAGAATCATTAACTAAACATATTAAACCCGTAAATAAGATCTTTCTGTATGTGTTTTTACCAAGAGTCTTTCACATTGCCACCAATTAACTCTAAGAAAATTAAACATCATTTACAAATAAGATTAAAGACATTCTTCCTTCCACAACCAATTAAGAAAATCAGAAGGAAAATGTTTTGATTCATGTTCCTCATATATATGTAAATATATCACATAATGTTTCATATTTAGCAAATATGAAATACCAAAACACAAATGAAAAATATTTTGGCATCTGTCCGGTGCTTGAGCTGGCTAGCACCACGTGTGATTTGAGAGTGTTTTAGTCCTGCTGTTAAATGTTCACTGAACTGAATAAATTAATTACAGATTATTTTTATCAGAAACACAGGAACTTTTAAAATACAGAGAAAGGAACCTTTCATAGTCATTCACGTGTAACATATGATCCTATTAAAGAAATAAATCCTAATGCCTCTGGGGAAAATGACATTGGAAGTTCAAGAGTTTGAGGAATATCCCTTATTACAAACACAACTGATAACATTTTAAAAATTAAAATTAATGAAAGAAAGAAGGAGCTTTTTTGTGGACCAGAAACAAGCAAGCGAAAAGATCTGCTTCCCGGTCGACAGCAGGAACATGGTACCTTGGATTGATGTTGTCGAAGTCTGGAGTCTGTGGTGTAAGAGAGATCAAAATGACTCTGTCAGGAGGGACCAGCACCAGGACAGTTAGGCTGAACTGCAGGGATAGAAGGCACCCCTGACCTCTCAGTTTAACTGCAATCATCTGGAGGGAATCCTGGCCCACTACCAGGGTCTGCAGGGATGGGGAAAACGCTGAGCTATAGGAGCTATAAGTTGCCAACCCAACTGATACAATTAACACTAGAAAAATACCAAGAGGAGGATGAATAGCCAGGTAAGGCAGAAAGTTACTGGTACGCCAGGAAGGTGGAGGAATTTCTAAGGTTACAACCTGTTAGACTCATGTTAACTAATCAAAAGAAGATAAACCGTAAACTCTAACACATTTAAGAGCAAAGAGCTTTTCTGAAAAGAGGAGCTCAAGCTCAGGAAAATAGATGCCAAGATGGGTAACTAACCTCTCTTCTACCATAAGGAAGATGCCAGTTTCTACCTGTGGAACCCTAGCTCCCTTTTACACACACCTGAGGGCTACCATGCTAATTAAGGATGTGTGTACATGAACAAGGGTGAGCAAGTATGAGAAGGTACAAACTGTGGAAATAAACAGGAGCACATGCTCTGTGCCTTCCGAAAGAGACTAACATCTACATCACTCACTCCAGAGTCATGGACCTAGGATTTAGCATCTGGGTCCCCAGAAGTCCAAGATAATTTGTCTCAGACTATAATTACACCATAAATCCTCACTGAGAATATAAGAAAGGAAGTTTCCTCATGCTCGCAACTAGAAGCCAGGTCCTTGTGAAACCCAGTTAGATGATTTAGAATTACATCCAGGCTACATGTTTTGCCAGCTAAGTTAACTTAAGTTATGTAGCCATCTTTGATTCTCATTTTCTCATCTGTAAAATTAACTATCTACTTCAAGGATTAAACATAAGATTAGAGGCGGGCATGGTGGCACATGTCTGTATTCCAGCACTTGGGAGGCTGAGGCAGGAGGATCTGTGTGAATTTGAGACCAGTCTTGGCTACCAAAGTGAGCTCAGGGCCAGCCTGAACTGCATAGTGAGACCCTGTTTCAAAAAGACCAAAAAAAAAAAAAAAAGGAAATAAAAAAAGAAAACCCATAACATTAGATCAATAGCACTGCATTGTGCTTCAAGGTTTCATCTGATTAAGTCAGGTCCACCTCAGGGGTGGGGTGGAGGAATGCCTTTTAATAAGTCAATCTCCACTGATTGGATTCCTTAACTACACTGGCAAGATCTTTTATCTTATAATCATAGGGTTTGTTATGATGGGTGTATAGGTGTCCCCCCAAAGCCTGACACAGTCACAGGGGCAGCTTCTGGAATTTGTAACTGATTATTGTAAGCCTGGGTGCTGCCCTCCCCTGGAGCAGGTGATCTGCATTTCAGTGTAAAGGAAGGATGAGAAGCTAGCTGCAAGAGCTGCTGCTACTCTCTTCTTTCACTCTTGCTCTTTGCCCTCTGCCATAAGCCACCCTGTCTTGGAGCCAACTGAATACATCTTTCCTTCCCTCATTTTGAGCATCGGGTATTTGTCCCAGCAGCGAGAGAAGAGTAACTATGACAAAGTTCAACTTCATTACCTGTGCCATGTTCCATAGGGTGGAAGCACTTGACAGCATTTAGCCTACACTCAAGAGAGAGAATTGTACAAATTATAGGTCGTTAGGAAGTATCGAATTTTCCTGATCACCTTATAAAAATATGGAAATTTTACAGTACAATCATTGGCCAGGTATGGTGGCTCACACCTATAATCTCAGAACTCAGGAGGGTGAGGCACATGGATTCTGGTAAGCTCCAAGCCATTCTGGACTACAAAGAAAATTAAAAGCTATCCTGAGCCACATAGTGAAACCCTGCCTCGATAACCAAAAAAAAAAAAAAAAATCAAAATAGAATGCAAACTTTAATATTTGAATGATTTAAGAGAGCAGACTAAAAGTATATTGAAATATAATTTGCATACATCAAAATAAATACATTAAAATGAATACATCTAAGGAACTCCTACCCCATCAAAATTTCTGATACATCTTTTCAGTCAGCCCTGACCATTCTCCCCCACCAGGCAAATGTTATTCTGATGGCTGTAGATTACAAGCTTTAAAATAAAAGTTTTGAAAGTGAAGAACTTGGCCTTCCTCCCAATCTATGGAGGAGAGGACGCTCTTGCAACATTAAGTGCAGTGCCAACTGTAAGTTCTCTTTGGATGCCTTTAATAGGAATTCCTAGTTCACTGGGGGATTTTTATTATCTTAAATCATAAATGGGTGAATATTGTTAAATAGTTCTCAACATCCACTGAGATGATAGTTCGTTTCTCTTTTGTCATGTTAATGGGATAAATTACAGTAATTGATTTTCAAATACTAAGCCAATTTCTCATGAGTAGAATATGCTCTACTTGGTTATACTTTTTGTTCTTTTATATATTGTCAAACTTTATTTGTGTTGTGGGACATATTAAGCTATAGATTTTCTATAACTTTAATATTTTATTGAGCTATGGCATTAGAGTTTTGGTCAGGTAATACGAAATATTATTATGCTCCTTTATTTGTTAAAAAATGTTTGTGGGATGAGTTGTATTTTGTCACACTTAAAAGTTTTGTTTACAGTGAATCCTTGGAATGTGTTTATTGGTAGTTGGAAAATTTCTAATTGAATTTCCTTATCAGATATAACGGTAGTCCAATTTTCTAACTCTTCTTCTGTTAATATGGTTATGTCTTCTAGAAATAGGTCCCTTTTATTTTTTATTTTTATTTTATTTATTTTTCTTGTTTCAGAACTTTTGTTTATTTGTTTATTTATTTTATGGTCAGCTCAGCCTGCCCTGAGGACAGGGCTGGCGCAGCATGTGGTGCCAGGGATTGAACCACAGTCCCTGCAGCCACCCAAGCTTTTCTTAGCAGGCGTTTTAGACCACTGAGCCATCCTGCCAGGCCCCAGGTCCCTTTTGTTTACATTAGCAAATTAAATTGCTTAACATGTTCACTATATTCCCTTATTTTTTATTAAATTAAAAATTGGCTTCTGATATTTATACTACTAATTGCTCTTAGTTCATTGAGAAGAAAGTTTATGCTTATATTGTTCCATCAGTTTTTCATATCTTTATTTTGTAATCTGAGCAATTACCTTGAGGATAACAATATGTGCAATGTGTTAGCCATTGTAACTTTCTTGGTTTTGAAATTTTGTATCATTGCTTTTATTGCTTTTTCTTTAGAAAGTAAAAAATAAAGATCTGCATTCATGCATCCTCTTGTATGTCTAACACTGACCAATCCAGCTAGACATTTATTAACTCTTTTCTTGAAGTGTTCAATGATTTACCTGTTGTTGATGTTTCTCTCTTCCCTGTTCTCATATTTTACTAGTCTATTGCATCACTTTATGATTTCATTTATTTTGTTTATTTTTGGTTAATTTGATTTGAGAGGACTGTTTGTTGAAGGAGCAAGATACTGGAAGATTTCTAAATCCCGGCAAGGGAATAGATAAACCAGTGCCGGAATTTGTCAAGCCTTATCGACACTACTGTGTATTTCAAGTTTTTTTCTTCTACTTTATACACAACACACTTTGATTAAACTACAAACAAATATTGAACCCTCTCTGCTAAGTTGGCGCTTTGTAGTGACGTGACGAACAATGCAGAAGGTGCTTGTCATGTGCTCTAGGCTTCAGCAAATGAGTGTCCACATTAAAGATAATGGGAATCAAACTTCCTACCTTTCAAGCAGACTCACAAATATGGAACAGCAACATCTTACAATTGGTTTGAAGCCAGAAGAAAAAAAATGGGAGAGGAGGGAAAGAAAGAAGGAAAGAAAGAAAGAAAGAAAGAAAGAAAGAAAGAAAGAAAGAAAGAAAGAAAGTAAGAAAGAAAGAATGACAAAGTAAAATATAGGCAACTACTAATAATGTGAGTTCTATTCTTGGTTGTTGTTTTTTTTTTTCCTGAAATTTTGAGAACAGATTATAAACAAATAATTTTGTTTATAATTTGTTCAAATTTATATTTGAAAAAATAAGTTTGGGCCTAAGAGTGAACACTGATCTGCAATGACTGAGAGGTGCACTCGTAGCAGCAGGAAGGGTGATCCCACTGTCTCTGAGTCGGGCTAGCCCAGCCCCGTGACAGAAGGTAAAGAGCAGAAAACGCGGGGCACCATCTCTGGAAATGAAAACAGAAACATCATCAAGACATGTTTGTCCTGGAGGGACCCCAAACAGAAAGTATCCTTTCTTCCAAGTTCACATGCCAGGGTGGCAAGTGAGAGGATAGTACCCCACACTGGTGCAATGATCTGGAAACTTTCTCCAGGAATAATTTCCAGAACCTTCCTGATGATCATGCACTCTCTTGTGTCCCCAGAAAAAAATTATATGATTTCTGGTCCTAAAAACAATCCATGCTTTCTCTAAGAACTGTAAGACAGGCTCATTCCTTCCTTTTTCTTTTTCTAATTTTGGAACAAAGCAAGCTGTTATTAGGTTGTCTTTATGCATTTATACTAGGAAAACTCCCTGTGGCGGCCTCTCTTGAACACTGAAACAAAAAATTCAAAAATTGTGTATTTTTCTTTTCTGTCTCAAAACAAAAAAAAAAAAAAAAAAAAAAAAAAAAAAAAAAAAAAAAAAAAAAAAAAAAAAAAAAAAAAAAAAAAAAAAAAAAAAAAAAAAAAAAAAAAAAAAGAACCCTTTGGTATGTGCATGCAAAGGTAAACATTTCAAATTGCCACAATATAATTTAATTCCTTTCAGAGACTGACAGTGTCTTAATAACAACGCATCATTAAAGGATCTGTAAAGGTTCCTACTTTAATTTAACTTTATATCCAAGCAATTATCTCTGGTGCTTCATTCCAAATTGAACCATGACTGAAATACACATTACTTTTGTTCTGACCTGGCGGAAACAAGTTCCTATAATATCAAGGAAGGTAATTTTATTTATTTATTTATTTTCTTACCTCCAGTGTGACAGCCTCAGGCCTCGAGATGTCCTTCTTGTATGATTGCCATTTCTGGTAAATTTGAACATAGGCTTAAAGCCAAATATTCTCTCATTTTTGTCTGTAATTTGGTTAGTTTCTCCTGAAGAACTAGAGTTCTTTGTATGAAAAATTTAAAGAAAACATGAATATTACTTTAGAGATTAGTGTATTCCATTCCTAATAAGCCATATTTGGGGAACTACCAGATGTTAGCATATTTTTAATTCAAATCATCATGTTCAATTACATCACCAGGAAGGGCTGTTGTGTTCTTCCTGTATCTGAGCTATTAATAAAATATGTTTTTAATTTTCAGAATTGCTTGGCTTTGGTATGGGGCATTACTCTGGGGAGTCAGGAATACAGGAAAGCAAAGCAGTCTATTTGGACCACTGAGGTTTTGTAAGACACACATGAAAATAAATTTCACATTTTCTATAGCATTTCCCCTATATATTTATGTTGTCTATGTTATAATGCTGATTTATATTCACTCTTCAGTACTGATAATGATATTTTCATTAACAGACCTATAACAGGTCAACAAACTCAGTACCAGGAACACACACACACACACACACACACACACAGACACACACACGCACGCACGCACGCACAATGAAGATAAATTGTTTTCCACAATGCAAAGCCTTTCTGTTCTATGAGAAAACCTTGGGGAATGGACCCTGCAGGAGCGTTCATCCAGCCTATGCACCAGTGTTTCGGCTGTGAAGTACTCGAGACATATGGAAATCATTTTCTGTACCCAAAACATGGCTGAGATAAGTCACCCTTAGACAGAGGCTCCACCATCTTTAAGAGTCATAATAGGATTCCTGTTCTTAAAAGTCTGGATTTATTTTGGTTGACAGTATTGTAGATGGTTCTTACATTTTTTGGTGTTTATAATATTTGTAAACTAAAATTTACCACCAAAAACTTCAGTGATCCAAGAAAGGGATGAAGCTTACTCAATTTTCAAAGACCTGCATGATATACTTAAATTATCTATAAATATATGTACTGTGGGACTGGAGAGATAGCTCAGTAGTCTAAGCTCCTGTGTGCCAAGCATGAAGGCCCAAGTTCAGTCTCCTATATCACACGCTGTGCTGGCCCCAGAACTGGGTGTGATGGTGCACACCTGTAATGCCAGCACTGGAGAGGCTGAGAGAGAGGGACACGATGAATCTGAACTGGGTAGTGATATTCTGTATCTAATTAATTTAAAAGGTACCTATTACTGTGGCTATTTTATTATTTTATTTTATTGCATTTTAAATAGGAATAAAAGATATATTTTATATTAAAACTAGAAGGCAACTATATTTCAATTGTAATAAAAATACAAAATGATTCTGAAATTTTGTGTGAGGATCTCGGAAATGCCTAATGGGTGTCACGCTGGCTGGAAGTTTCAGTAACTCCCTGAAGCAAGAATTGGAAAGGAATCTGAAGTGCTGTGTAGGCTTCAAAGGATGGAAGAGTAGCATCAGTTGCTGAACTCCGGCAAGGGCACTGGACAGCAAAGGTACGGGATTCCTTTATTTCCCTAATACAAGCATAGTTAAACTTTGCCAGCTCTTTTTAATTACCCCAGAAAGCTTGAATGCATACGAAAAGTGTGATTATAATGAAGCAATTGCAGGTATTATCAAAATGGAATCTGTTGTTATAGTGAATAAAATGAGCATTGAGTTGAAAATAAGATAATATCACAGATTAAATCATACAAATGACACATACTTCAGATACATCACAATTTGGGCCTTGACCTTATATTTAAAACTGAAAAAGGAAAACTTGGTTATATAATTTAGAGTACCTGTAAAATAAAAGAACAATTTTTTCATTTTATTACTTTTATATTGTAAAGAGCAAAAATAGCAGAAACAAAGATAGAAAAAAAAGCATCAAATAAGAGTATATATAGTGCAGAATTTCAAAGCAAGAAAAATTTAATAATGGTTGCATAACATATTTTCATCATCAAATCAGTATAGATCAACAGACATAGGTATGTAAGACTGATCAAACAATTAAACATTAACACTTTCAATAAACATTAATTTTTTTAACTCTTCCAAATACATTTTGTATTTGAGTTACTTTTCTAAAAAAAAATTATAGGGGTTAAGAATGCATAAAATGCAAGATCCTGAGATTGATTCCTGGTACCACCCAAAATTAATTAATTAATTTATTAATTTATTTATTTATTTATTTATTTATTCTTTTGAGTCCTTACACTAGAGAGACTATAAGATATTTGCATATGTAGGCCTGGTTTATTTCACTTATGAATATACATTCAAGATACATTCATTTATATATGAAGTCTTCTAATTTATCATTCCTTATAGCTGAGGAATATTCCATTTTATGAAAGTACCACATCTTTTTCAACCATTTATCATATAATAGGCATTTTGGTTGTTTCCAGGATTTGCCTATCACAAATTGTGCTGCTACGAACGTAGGTGCACAGATATCACTATGATACGATGTTTCCAGTTCTTCTGGAAAAATTCCCAGTAGGGGGATAACTGGATTGAATGGTATTTCCAGCTCCAGTTTTTGGAGGAGTGTCCACACTGCTTTCCACAATGGTTCTACCAGTCTGCATTCCCACCAGCAGTGGACAAGGGTTCCTTTTTCTTTACAGCCTCTCCAACATTTGTTGTTGGTTGATTTCTTTGTAGTAGCCGTTCTTTTTGGGGTGAGATGGTATCTAAGTGTTGTTTCCATTTGCATTTCACAAATGGTGAGTGATGTGGAGCATTTCTTCATGTATTTATAGGCTTGTTGAGTTTCTTTCTCTGAGAAGTGTGTGTTCATCTCAGATGCCCATTTCTGGATTGGATCTTTGAATTTTGGGACCCTCATGGTTTTTAGTTCTTTATAAATTCTAAATAGAAGGCCTTTGTCAGAATATTCATTAGTTAAAACCTTTTCAAAATTTGTGGGTTGTCTTTTCACTCTGTTGATAATTTCTTTTGACATAAAAAACTTTTCAGCCAGAGGAGGCCCCATTTGTTGATTCTGTCAAGTGTTAAACGTACACTTTGATTCTTCTCCATGAGCTCTTTGCCTACCCCAATATCTTCAAGATTTCCTGTGACTTTCTCCTCTAAGATGTTTAGGGTTTCTCTTTTAATATTTAGATCTTTAATCCATTTTGCCTTTAGTTTAGTTCATGGTGATAAACCTGGGTCAAGTTTTAGTTTTTGACATGTGGAGAGCCCAGTTTTTCCAGCACCATTTTTTAAAGGGACTATCTTTCAGTAAAGATGTGTGGCCCTTTGTTAAAAATAAGGTAGCTGAGTGTGTTTCTATTTACTTCTTCATCTTCTAATCTATTCCATTGATCCTCAGGTCTAATTTTTTTGCTAGTACCATGCTGATTTTATCACGGTACCTTTGTAGTACAACTTTAGGTCAGGAATTGTAATGCCTCTGGCCCTACGTTTGTTGCCCAGAATTGTCTTTGCAACCCTGGGTCTTTTTTGGTTCCAAATAAATTTTAGGAATGACTTCTCCAGTTCTGTGAGGTATGTTGATGGTATTTTGATAGGAATTGCATTAAATCTGTATAACAGTTTAGTGAGTATGGCCATCTTCACATTGTTGGTTCTTCTTATCCAGTAGTAAGGAATATCTTTCTATTTTCTGAAATCCTCTAGGCTCTTTTTTCAGAGTACTGTAGTTTTCATTGAAAACTTCTTTTAGTTCTTTAGTTAGGTTAATTCCTAAGTACTTTATTTTCTTTGGTGCTATCGTAAAAGGTATTGTTTCTCTAACTTCTCTCTCAGTGTGTTTGTTATCTGTATAGAGGAATGCCACTGACTTTTGTGTGTTGACTCTGTAACCTGCTACTGAATTTATGTGATAATTCTAGTAGCTTGTTGGTGGAGTTTTGGGGGTCTTCCAAATAAATTATCGTGTCATCTGCAAATAATTATCATTTAACTTCTTCCTTATCTATTTTTATTCTTTTTATTTCTCTCTCTTGTGTAAAGACTGTAGATAATGATTCTAGAATTATATTGAATAGGAGTGGTGATAGAGGTCATCCTCGTCTTGTACCAGATTTGAGGCTAAAAGATTTAAGGTTTTCCCCACTTAGAATTATGTTAGCTGTTCGATTGTCATAGATAGCTTTTATCAGATTGAGGAAGATGCCCTCTATTCCAAGTTTCTGTAGGACTTTGAACATGAATGAGTATTAGACTTTGTTAAAAGCCTTTTCTTCATCAATTGAGACAATCATGTAATTTTCAGCTTTGGCTTGATTGATATAGTGCATCTCATTTATAGATTTGCATATATTCAACCATCTTTTTATTCCTGGGATTAATGCTACCTCTTCATGGCATATAATCTTCTTGATAATTTGTTGTATTCTAATGGCGAGGATTTTATTGAAGATTTTTGCATCTATCTTCATGAGAGAAGTTTGCCTGTAGTTCTCTTTTTTTAGATGTGTCTCTTTCTGGTTTTGGTATCAGTGTAATACTTGCTTCTAGGAATGATTTTTGGGAGGATTACTTCCTTTTCAATTTCATTGAAGAGTTTGAGAATTGTTGGGCTTATGTCTTCTATAAATTTCTTGTAGAATTCAGTGGTGAGTCCATCAGGTCCTGGACCTTTCTTTGTGGATAGGCTTTTTATTACATTTTGTATTTCATTGGCTGTTATTTTATTGTTTAAAGTTCTTATACCGTCTTGATTCAGTTTTGGTAATTTATACTTTTCTAGGAATCTGTCCATTTCTTCTGTATCTTCAATTCTGTGAGAGCAAAGATTCTCAAAGTAGCTATTTATGATTCTCTAAACTTCTATTGAGTGTGTAGTAATTTCACACTTTTCGTTCCTTATTGCTTGAGTTTGAGTCCTTTCTTTCCTCTTTTTGATGAAGTTATATAGGGGCTTATCAATTTTATTTAATCTTTCAGCTTTTTTAACCAGCTTTTTTATTCATTAATTCTTTATATTGTTTTCTTTGTCTCAATTAAATTGATTTCTGCTCTAATCTTTATAATTTCCTCCTGTCTTTGGGCTTTGGATTTCGTTTGTTCTTCCATTTCTAGTCAGTTTAGGTGCTGCATCAGAGTATTTATTTATTCCCATTCTGTTTTATTAATGTGTGAGTTCAGGGCTATAAATTTCCCTCTAAGAATTGCTTTCATTGCATCCCATAAATTCCAGTAAGTTATATTTGAATTTTCATTAAATTCTAGATATTATTTAATTTCTTGTTTAAATTCATCTGTAACCCACTGGTTGCTAAGAAGGGTGCTATTTAATTTCCATGTATTTCTGGGGTTCTTGTGGTTTCTTTGGTCATTTATTTACAATTTCATTGCACTGGGGTCAGGTAGTATGCATGGGATAATTTCTGTTTTCTTGCATATACTTAAGAATCCCTATTGATTAATACATGATCTATTTTAGAAAATGTGACATGTGCAGCTGAAAAAAATGTCTATCCTGAGGTATTTGGGTGGAACACTCTGTGTATGTCCACTAAGTCCATTTGTTCCAGGTTCTGGTTCAAGTCTGCTAGCTCTTTGCTATTTTTTTCGTCTACTTGACCTACCTTTTTGTGATAAAGGGGTGTTAAGGTCTCCTGTTAAGACTGTGACATTGGATATTAGATTTTTCATGTCCATTAAGGTTTGTATTATATGACTTGGTGCTCCCATGTTGAGTGCATACACATTTATGAGTGTTACCCCTTCGTCTTGAATTTTTCCTTAACCAGTATGTAGTGGCTTTCTTTGTTTCATTTGACCAAAGTTGGTTTTAAGTTTAGCGTATCTGCAAACTAGATTGCTAGCCCTGCCTTTTTCTGAGGTACTGGAGCATGTGGTATTGTTTTTCACCCTTTAACTTTTAGCCTATGAGTTCCTTTATGCATTAAGTGTGTTTCTTGTATACGGCATATGATTGGATTTTGCTTCCTTATCCACTCTGCCACTCTATTTCCTTTAATTGGAGAATTGAGCTCATCTACATTGATGGTTATAATTGAATTTTATTGACTTATGATCGATGTGAGTTTTACTTACTACTGTTTACCTCTTTCTCCTGTGTTTAATTGGTTGCCCTATTTGGTGGGTTCTTTCTGTTCTCATTTGTAGAACTTTCATCATTCTGGTCTCTCTCTAAATTTTTTTGTAGGGTTGGCTTTAATGTCATGAAATTCTTTAGTTGTTCCTTATCATGGGAGTATATCATTTCTCCCTCATACTTGAAGGAAAGTTTTGCTGGGTATAGCAACCTGGGCTGAAATTTGTTTTCATGGAGGAGTTGACATACTCTGCTCCATACTCTTCTTGACTTCATGGCTCGTGGAGAGAAATCTGCTGTTATTCTGATGAATTTTCCCTTTAAATGTGTTCTCTTTCTTTTCTCTAGCAGCTTTTAGTACATTATTCTTTTGCTGGATTTGTGGGATCTTGACTATTATATGTCTGGGTGTGTTTTTAGTCGGGTTGATGTTATTTGGAGTTCTATATGCTTCAGTTATATGTCTGGTTGTTTTCTCAAATTTGGGAAGGTGTTTGCTATTACTTCTGCCCATATTCTTTTTATATTATTTGTGTTGACTCCTTTCGCATTGATTCCAATTAATCTCACGTTGTTCATTTTTGCATCATCTTTCAGACATTGAATTATTTTTTCCTGCATCTTGGTTGTTTTTAAGAGATCCTTTCTTACCTTTTCACTAGCTGCAACTGTGTCTTCAAGATCTGAGACTCCATCTTTACTTTGGTTCCTACGGTGTTGCCAGCTTTTGATTGTGATTTTATTTTCTTGTATATCTCTTTGAAACTGTTTCATATGATCTCTTTCTTTCCTATATTGCTCCATGAGGGAATTTATCATTTTTCTATTCTCCTCTAATTTTTTATCAATGTCTTCTTTATTGGTACTGAAGTCTCTCATTATAGTTATCCTTTCTCTCTCTAGTTCAGAGATTATTTCTGCTCTGTTCTCCTCGCTACCTTTTTGTAGTTGTTCCCGTATTTTAGATGTTATTAATTTAGAGATGTCTTTTTTAACTTCAGAGGTTATTTTTGCCCTGGTTTCTGTTATACGTTTCTGCATTTCTTTTTCCACTTCAGAGTCTATTAATTCATGTATTTTCTTTTTTACTTCACATTTGTCTTAGTTACTTTTCTCTCATTGCTGGGACAAATGCCCAACACTCAAAATGAAGGAAGGAAAGGTTTATTAGCTCACAGTCACTGGAGATTTCAGTTCATATTCGACTTGCTCAAGCCTGAGTGGAACAGGGCAGAGAACATCCAGTTCATGGTGGCAGAACAGCAACAATCGCTACAGAAGCAAACGACCAACCAGGGCAGCAGACAGCAACAGCTCTGGTCCGTCTCTCTTTATATTACATTCAGGCTCTCTGCCTCAGCCTATCTTCTTTAGGCTGCACCTATAATCCCAGAAGTACTTAAAACATATAATCCCAGAGATCATGGATCAAGTCTCAAACTCTAGATCAGTACTAAATCACATAATCCCAGTGGATCATGGATCAAGTCTCAATCTATAGAAGTCTTTGCCCCATGACTGCATGAAGCTTTGGGGAGATAACTAGACATAAACCACAACATGTTATCTCTGATCTGAGTTCCTCTATATGTTTCTGTACTTGTCTGTCTACCTCAGAAGCTATCGATGCAGAGATTTTATCTGCATGATTCCCATTTTCTTGTAAGGTAGCATCTGCTGTATCTGTTACAGGTGGGCTTGGGACCTGAGATTGCATTTTACTCCTTCTGTGTATCATTCCATATAATAGGGCCCTTTGGTCCAGGACTGCGTGCCCATGGGTTAGTCATTTAGTCCAGGGTCAGCTGAGCTGCTTGTAAGCCAGTGGAGGGAGGTCTCACTGACCTGGTGAACCTCACTGCTGGATAGGCTAAGCTTGCATCGGGCCAGAGGTCTTACTCACATGGCCGACCTGGTGTTGGATAGGCTATGCTTGTGTCTGGCTGAAGGTATGACTCACATGGCGGATCTAGCTGCTTGATAGTCTGTTCTCGTAGGCCAGAGGAGGTCTGATGTGGCTGGCCTGATGTTGGATAGGCTGCTTGCGTGGTGGGCCGGAGGAGATCTCAGGAGGCTGGAGATCTCAGGTGGGCTGGAGATCTCAGGTGGGCCAGAGGTCTCAGGTGGGCCAGAGGATGTCTGATGTGGCAGCTTGGAGGTCTCAGGTGGGCCGGCGGAGGGCTCAGGTGGCCGGAAGTTTCAGGCAGCCTGGAGGTCTCAAGCAAAGCACAATTTTACACATTTTTTCCTGATACGAAGACAGATATTTTACCTTTAAGTCGTAAGAATGGAAAAATGACCTCATAGCTTTTGTCTTTGTTAAGAACATCTTTAAAAATATAAAAATTAACTTAATAAATTCCTTTTTCAATCAACTCTCTATGTAAGTTGATAGCATATAACTCAACTAGAATTCATGTTCTCCATTAATGTGGTTAATTTATATTCTTACTAGTTGAGCCAAAAAATTTTGAATACCTATTCCCCTATCCTTCATATTTAGGTAAACACCAAGGAGCTAGAGGCTTAGGACAGTATCCACTAGCAATGTATGATTCTCAATTGGCAACTGTGAAAAGATGTACATTCACGGATGATCCGATCAAAATAAGGGTCAAGTTTATTCTCCTAATTGAAGCCCAGGTTCTAAGTAAGAGACCAGCACTCATTTTTTGCACTAACAGGAATTGTGACATTGAATCTCTATCCTCTCTGAAAATTCAGACTTGTGCGTTGTGTGACTCTGGAATACAATCTCAAGTTTTATTTTCTATCTGTTTCTAACTCATTGAAACTTTAATTATAAAACACTAGAACACAGTCATTTGGGACATGCATTCTTTAGAACCAAAAGTAAACCAGGAGAGTATCACTCCAGGAATTTAACAAAAGAATACATGGATCTAGGTAGCTTTGAATTTGGGTTTATGAACCCGAAGAATCAATTAGCCCCGCTGGTTAGAGCACAGTGATAATGATGATGAAATTAGTCCCCTCGGCATCAGTGAGATTTAATCAGGAAAGAAATACAAGCACTGCTGTAGCCATCACTTAGACCTGTATCCGAAGCCATCCTCCTCACACATGTTTACTCTCAATCCCAACTGAGACCAGAGAGTGCACCTAAGTGGCTTTATGATATCCGACCAACTGGTAGTGGGATACCCCTAAAAGGAAATTCCCAAGACATTTACCTTTTTAGTCTAATTAGATATGACAGTTCCATGCCAACTACACATTGATTTTTTTTCTAAGTCAATTTCAACTCTTTTCAACAAAGACAGTTAAGTCCAGATGTAAGAAGACAGAGACTGGCATTTATTGAGCATCTACTGCATTACACCAAGCAGTTGGGAATAATCTGCATGTGCTCAGCTGCAGCCTTCACATCAGCTATCCTGGAGAAGAACATAGAGTGCATAGCATACTTATGGGTCTCCAACTGGATTTTTGTGTATTGAACTTAGACTTGAGATTTATAAATCAACCTTTAGTGACTACAATGTTGGGTAAACACATATGATCATTTAGTTTCTCAAGCCTCATTTTTTATAATTTAATACAGACACCAATTTTACTTATTTCATAGAGGCAATGTCAGAAGTACATGGATCAATATAAGTTCTTAGCACAGTACTTAACACGTGGAAGTACTTAAGGGACAGGAAGACAGAGGACCAATCATGTCAGTGAAGCTGTTTTTCTCTCTCATCTTACATCCTCGAAGCAAGGCGATAATTTTGCATCATGAGTGGGTGTAACTAAAACAGCTGCCATCAAATGCTTTTCTCTGAAGGGTAAGAATAATAAATATTTCTAGCTTGTTCTTTCCCCGTGACTTGACTCTGTCATTGCAAGCAGAAAGCAACATGAGCAATCCATAAGCAAGTGGGCAGAGTCGTGCTCCAATAAAACTTTATTTGCCAAACATCAAAACCATATTTCTTTCCATTGTGTAACAGTTTGCCAACGAATTCCTGGTCTGAAATTTCTTTTGGCTACATGGTTTAACATATCAATGGCCTATTAAACTTAGCTTTTCATGTTTGATCAATCTTTTATACCTATATCTATTAATCTACACTGATCTGATGATGAAAATATGTAATATCACCATTGTTAAATTTAAATAATAAAAAATAAATAAATAAATATAACAGACTCATCAACCTAAAAAAAAAAAGCTTTTCCAATTGAGATTTTAAATCCAGCATGAGCTCTAATTTTGGACTACTGTTAAAATTTTTCCATTGTTATCATTCAAAACTTCTTTGTTCAGCCAATATAAATAAAGGTCATCTAAATTTGTCCATAATTACAATATTGTTGGAACTGAACAAAGAAGAAAGGAGACAATAGATAAATTTAATAAGCGCTAAACAGGAAGAAAGATTCTCAACTTGAATGCCTTTCCTTAGTTCTGAAGTTATTAAGGAGTAATAAATCAACATGATAGACATGCTGGATTTTCAAACTAAGTAATGCAGAGTACAATCAGGGCTCATCTGATCCTTGGAAAAAAACCCGTGTTTGTCTGTAGGTTGTGCAAACCTCTGGAATCTTCCTTGCCACCTGCATACTCTCAGGCCAAAGCCTTAATACTTAATCACATACAGGAGAAGATTTTTTGAGTTGTTTGGGCAAGATAATAAATTAAAAATAATGACTTGCATATAGGAAAAGACATATAGGATGTTAAATGGAAAAACTATATGAAAACACTTTTGCATATTATTTGTCTCTGGAGGATCTTTAATACTGTTTTTTTAAATCTTTTTTTCTTTTATGTATTTGGTTGCTGCAGGGTCTCACTACACAGCTCAGAGTCATAGTGATCCTCTTGTTTTCAGCCTCTCCAGTACTGGGATTACAGCATGCACCACCACGCTCAGACTCTGGCTGGCTCAGCTTGCCCTGGTGGTGGGACTGGCATTTCATATGGTGCCAGGGATTGAACCATAGTCCCTGCACTTGTCGAATCTTACCTAAGCATGTTCTTTTTGCCTCTGAGCCACCTCTCTGGTCCATGTCTCCTTTATCCTAATACAAAGAGTCTCACCAAAGATAAGCATTACTCAGTGAACAATGTATTCTGAAGTCACCAAATACTCAAACGATGTAACTTGGCATGTATAATCATAGGGTCTGTCACTTAGATAAATAGTGGATGCTTCACCCAAAAGGAGAAATATTTGAGAAGAGTATGAGAAAGAAAATGCCAGGTGCTTTGTCAATGTTACAGTTTGATTTGGTTCCATCTGTTCAAGCCTGATTTGCCTCTTACACCAAAAACACTTTACCTCTACCTTTATTCCTGTTGGCTGCTCAGTGACTTTCATTTTGTGTTATTTTATTTTACTATATAAGTCTGGAATCCTGTTCTTTAGCAGAAGAATTCTGGCTGCTTAACTGAGAGTGATCTAATGGGATCATATGCATGAAAGGAAGGTCCCTGCTATGTCTCCCTACAAATCACTTTGCTGACAATTCCCCCTTAGTCTGAGGAAGCTGTCACTGTGCACGGTCTTCTAAGAATAGTTTCATATGTGTAGCACTAGGATATCTGCTCCTCCATGTGGATGACTGAAAATAGGTGACAATGACACGAGGTCCTGCACTGGGACACAGATAGGTGTGTCCTATCTGCTAAAGCCCATCTGCTTCCTTTGGGCCTCTAAGATGCTTCCCTTTCATGCATGCTTGAGAACTATGGGATGCTCTGCCTTACCTGTAACAATTTGAATATTTTAGCATTCATTGAAAATATTAGCTTAAGATATTTCTTTGCCAGTTGTGGAGAAAGCATGGCTTAAACGTTTAAGAAGACAGCAGTTCCTAGCAAGTCCATGTGTTCCCGAATTCGAGTATATGCATTCCATCTTCTTAAACACACAGATTAATAAAAACATTGCACTTAGTAGACTCTATAACGAAGCCTGTGAGCAGTCCCACTAAGTGGTTCTCAATTCCAAAATGTCACCAGGATCCAACTGCTCTGAAAATCTGAAAATCATGAAATTCCTATGCATTGCAAGTTTCCGTGGCATTGCCAAAATGTTTTGGCCATTTTATTTATAGATTATACTCAAAGTGGTTAAATGTATTTAGCATTATTAATGTCTAACAGAAAAATATATGGATGCAAAAAATTGGACAGTATGCATCTTAGTCTCTAAACTCAAAGGTAGAAATAAGATTTGGGTTACTGAACAGTCACTGGAAAATAACTGTACCAGCCAATAAGACATCCCAATATTGTTCTAAAATTTCTCGCCTGCATGTAGCAAAGAAAAATAGCTCTAAAAAAGTGAAAGAGGGGCCAGCAAGATAGCTCAGCAATCTAAAGAACCTGCTGAGGCAAGCTTTGGCAAATGCAGGGACCCAGGTTCGATCCCCAGCACTACATGCCGTGCCAGCCCCACCCCCAGGGCAGGCTGAGCCGGCCATAATATAAATAAATGAAGTTTAAAAAAAGAAAATGACAAATGAAAGAAATTTCACTGTGCTTAATGGAAATTAGACCCCGGAATTGTAAGAATACTAAAAACTAGGATTGACACTATTTAGGGCCATTGCGCCTAGCTACTCAGGTTAAGATATTAAAATAAGTAAGAAGAACTATTGAAAACCATCATATAATTTGCTTAGGTCCATGATGTCATTTTTATTATAAACAAAACAAAACAAAACATGGTGCATGACACTTTGCTTTCAAAATTAACTCTGTATTTAATTACTGTAACTCACCCAAACCCAGAAACCTGATAGACTGAAATTTAACATTTCTTTTCATATTTGGGGACCTCTTAGGCGGCCTGTTTCTTTCTAGCTGTGCTCAGAGCAGTAGATAATAAAAGGACTTATCCCTTAATTATTAAATATTCTAAGTGTGTTTAATAGAAAAAATGTTAACTTAGTTTTGTAGTTCTTAATAGTGAAAGTCTGATTATTTTAGAACTTTTCAGATTTTCTGTTCTTCTACTTTAAATAGTTTTTAATATTCAATAAAAATTATCACTGCATAGTCAAATATAGTTACACAACCACAATAACCATTTTAAAAGCTGTTAGGAAAATTATTTCCATATATTATGATTTTTTTTGTCACTTCTATATTCCATTACAAACATGAATTCTATGGAAATCTAAAACCAAGGGAAACCAAACAGGAAACTCTATTTTTTTTTATCTGCAGGAAATTTACCTCAGGAAGTACAATAAAACTTTAGCCATTTAGAATCCTTAGGGAATGGATGCTTCCAGAAAACCAAGCTTGGGAAATCCCTGACAGACAACTCCCTTAAAACTTTTTTTTTTTTTTTTTTTTTTTTGGCAGTACTGGGGATTGAACTCAGGACCCTGCACTTGCCAGGCAGACACTTATTGTACTGAGCTGCTTCCCCAGCCATGACTCCCTTAAGTCTTAAAGCAAAATAATTGACTTATTTTAAATTGAAACTTTCTGAAAAAATACCAAATAGGCTTTGCATGTTAAGCTGAGTTGGTAATTCCGTGTGTGTGTGTGTGTGTGTGTGTGTGTGTGTGTGTGTGTGTGTGTGAGGTCAGGGATCAAACTCAGGACCTTGTGCTTGCCAGGCAAGCACTTATTTCACTGAGCTATCTCCTGCCCACCCCCCTGCTTTATATTTTTTAGGGAAGGACAGGAAGGGTCTACAGGGTGTTCAGGGTCTCACTACTAAGTTAGACTCATAGCAATCCATCTGTTTATAGGCTCCCAAGAGTTGTGATTGCAGGCACACACTACCACGCCCAGTTTCGATCACTGTATCATCATGCCCTGGGGGCAGGGCAGGCACAGCAGGCTTAGAGCAGGCTCAGGAATTGAACCCGCTTCCCTTGCACCTGCTTGCAGGTGCTTTAATCCACTGAGCTATTTGGCCAGCGCTAAACCAAGAACAGGGACCAGCATTCGATCCCAGGTCTGGCATACCACACAGGCCCCAGCCACTGGGCATGCTCAGCCTATGATCAAGTCTGGGCATGGAGGCACGCACCTGTGATCCCAGCAACGGGGAGGCTGAAAATAGGAGGATCACTAGGAGTCTGAGCTATGTAGTGAAACCCTGTACCACATCCATAAATGAAAAAAAGAAAAGAAATCTGTCTGTCTTGAAGAGTGAATTGAAATTTTTCAGCACAACTCCATGGCATGGTTTTATTTCATGGACTTTGTGTTATCTTAATGAAGCAAAACAACAAAAGCAAGTAAAGTGCCCTTTTTATATAGTCTGGATTCAATTCGAGTTATTAGCTATGAGCACACTATCTAAGAATAGTTTGAGTAAATCCAAAAATAATGCAAAAGTAATGATATAATAGACATGTATATGAAATCAATGGCAATTTGTTTCCTTAAGGATTGTATAGGAAATATGCCAACATTGAAATTTCCATTAAAGTTGCAACTATCTTAATGTATTACTTTGAAACTATCAAGCTAATTTGCAGCAATTAATGCATTAATTCAAGAAATATCTACTAAGTGGTAACCATATGCATGTACAGTCTCAAACTGAAGGTAGAAGCAAACTGAATCACACATGCCTATTTTTAACCAAATTTTATTAATTTAGCTGTTATTTATTGAGTTATTCATCCATGCCAGTATTTATTAAGTATCTTTTATTTTCTGGGACTCTGCCAGTTTTTGAGGAATTAATGGTGAACCCAAACCGACATGACCCCAGCTCTTGCATAGCCAGTAAATTCCTAGGGGAATTCGGCAATTCAATATTCAGTCGATATGTAAAAATAGACCATGGCCAGAATAATTTATAGGAAGTAGAAAGAGCCATACAAGCATGCATGACTGGGAGGCACCAACCTTGAGGCAAGTGTTTTGGCAGGAAGTGAAGTCTGAGGTAAATGTGAGGGAGTTGAGGAGGTAAAGCCAAACTGGAGTGGAGTGGGCAAAGGAAACTCAGCTGAGGTCTTCAAAGAAGGAATTAGGGCTCAAGCTCCCAGACGGCAGAGCAAAGCACAAGGGCACCCGAGAGGCCAATCAGATGATGGAAGGCCTTCTAAGCCCCGTGCAGTAGTTCTTCTCAGAGACAAAGATTTCCACCTAAGCAAACAGGAATCATATACAAATAGTATTCATTTCCAAGAGCAATGTCTTATAACAGAATACAAGAGTTCCATGCAGCATGGACGATTATAGGACGGTGTACATCCAAAAGTACAGCTACTTGGGAGGCTAAGCTGGGACGATCTCAAGCTTGGGGTCAGCTAGGGCAACATAGTGAGAATTCATCTCAACACAGCAATAATAACCACAAGAGGGTTTTCCATTTCATGTGAAATATTAAAAAAAAATAGGGGAAAAGGCCTTTTTAAATTGCTCCCATACACCCTTATAATTATCCCAGCATCTGCATGGTGGTATCCTTTGATGTAAACTGCTACAGGAAGGTCAGCTAGTACCATGAAATTTCCATTTCTGCTTCATGATTATCTGCACTGCTCTCCATCCAGGAGAGCAGAAGATCATCTCCAGACAGGAGGCAGTGCCTGCCCAAGGGAAGAATCATCAAGCTGCAGCAAGACGTCGCCTAGCCCACTCCAACTAATGGAAAAGAGGACGCTAACGCTGGACAGGGACGTAGAACATGCCAACACTGGGGTTCCAAAATAAAGGAACTGAAGAATTAACAGATGGTTTCAATAATTATCAGAAGGTTTCAACACCGAGACAAAGATAGGAATTTTTGTTTAATAAATGTGACACAGCACTCAGAGGAAAACATGTAGATACCTAGAAAGCGAAGCAATAAACAAATAAGAAAGTAATTACGAACTTCAGGAAAAGTAAGGGATTGTATGCAAAGAACAAACATAATTATTTGCTTTGTGCAAATACATACCAAACAGATATGAGGATAAAAAGAAAGTAAAGTGTATGTGTGCCTTAAGACTATTAAATCTTGAACCTGGGAGTCATCATGACCAATGAAATAAGCCAGACTGAAAAGGCAAATGTCACAAGGCCTCCCTAATATGGAGAACTATAAAAGGTGACATGAAAGCAGAAGGGGGACTATAATTATCAAGAAAAAGATATAATGTGGAGAGAAAGATGGTATAAAGGAGAATAATGAGGGGATAGAGATGATCAAAGTATATTCAATGAAGCCAAGTATTTTGCAAATTTAATGGCACTAATCAAGATATATTTTATGAGGTATTTACATCTCATACTTATTTTCATAAATATCTTGTGTTTATTGAACAGTGCATATGCAATGCTGATGCAGTAACTAGGAATATAATTGTAGCATATGGGATTAATTTCCAGAAAAATTTAAAGAGCTCAAAGTGACTAACTCAAAGATATACAAATATCTATCATATACAAAGCGTACAAAGGGTGCTACTGTACATGTTTATATTCTACACAAAAAATGTAGCATTTTAAGAAATACAGTGGTCCCTCACCATGGAGGTTACATTCCAGACACCCCATGATAAGTGAAAATCAGTAAAGTAGTGTCGCTATATTTATTTTAGTATTTATATATATTTTAAAGCTTTTTAAACCATTCCCACACTCTTATAAACGTTTTCCACACCTTTAAAAACACTTCTAATATTCTTAACCATTTTCTACACTCATAAACCTACGTACTTTCAACAGCATACAGAGACCATACAGTATTGCAAAATCCCACAATATAGTGAAAAATGTGTGATAAATAATGTAGAGTAATATTTTTTGAAAACTCACGCGAGAGTCTGTGAAAGCCAAGCCAAGAAATTGTGAGGGACTACTGCATGTAAATCCATTCTTTTCATGAGCTTCAGCTTAAAAGCATATGTTTATCAGGTTACCGGAAATTCTCTAATCAGAAAGTGTGCCAAAATTTAGCTTACCATGCAGATAAAATTGAAAATTAATAAATAGAAATCATCTAATGAAACAGTTACTTTTAAAAGGGCCTTTCTGTCTGCATGAATTCCCTCTCTCTTTCTTTTTTGCTTTCCTTCTTTTCCTTTCCTTTCTTTCCTTTTTTCTTTACATATTGTCTTTATTTCTAGACCAGTTGATAAATGGCCAATGCTGGATTTTTTTTTTTCCTTTTTTGAAGTGTGAACTCAAATGGAAAATATTTATCTCGAATCTGTCAGTAGATGACAAGTGTGCAGAGGAATATGTGGTCGCTCCCTAGCTATAAATCAGGTGCACAACGGGTAAGTGTCCTTCAGTGAATTCAGCTTTGTGATTTAACCTGAAATGGCCAGTTCCTCAAGATCTCAGAGGACATGCTTTCTGTACCTGAGTGATATGCTCTCTCTCATACTTTGGAAATTATTAACATCTCTGGCTTATAGTTGTTTAAAGGCCAGAACGTTACATGGAGACACTCAGAGACATACTGCTGCCTGTGCCTAACTGTTCTTGAAGGGTCGATGAGAGGATGAGGTTATTGGAAATGGTATTTAATTTAGGATTCTTACTCAAGTTCATGAACACTTGAAGTGAAGACTGGGGTCAAATCCTCAGGACTTGTGGTTCCATGGTAAAACTGTTTGCTAGAGAAGCAGCTTGGAACAAAGTAGACAATAACCAACAACTGCAATTTATTTTTATAATCATATTAAAATGAAATCATGTCAACCAAGATAACTGAGAAATGTCAATAGAAAAGTAAGCAATCCCAATACACCATGTATTAGTTAACATTTATAGTATTTGTTCTGTCAGTGAGGCACTGAGCTGAATATTTTAAGTGAAAAAACAACTCAGTTGTTTTATCTAAGACATTACATTAGCTTTATAATTTTCCCATTTTATAGATAAAGCAGAGCTTGAATTAGTTAAGGAACTTACTGAGTGGTAGATGGAGCTAGAACCTGAACAAAACCAAATTGAATAGAACAGAGGATTCACAAATGACCCCAGTAACATTCAGCTGTCTGATCTTTGACAAAGGACCCAAAAACAAATGCTAGAGAAATGAGCCACTTTAATAAATGGCACTGGCAAAACTGCATGACCATATAAAAGACATTGACCCTAGTGGACCTCTATCTCTCCCTATTTGTTAAGCTAGAATCAAAAAGTATCAAAATCCCAAATGCTACAACAAAAACACTTCATCTGCTGGAAGATAAAATAGGTAAAGTTCTTGAAGATATAGGTACAGGCAAGGACTCTGGGCAGAACCCCATTTGTCCAAGAAATAACATCAAAAATCAGCAAACAGGAACATAGCAATTTATGAAGCTTCTGCACAGCCAAGCAAACAACCTATGAAATGAACCCAGAGAAAGTGGGAAAAAAAAAAATGCCAGCTATTCCTTAGACAGGGGACTAATAACTAGATGTTATTGTTTGTGTGCATTTGTCCCCAAAAGCCTCTTTTATGAGGCAGACTTCTAGAGGTGTGATTAACCTATAATACAATGGGATTATGAGTCTGATTGCTTCTGGGATTATGAGTGTAAATGTTGCTTGGATTATAGGTGTGTATACCACTCCCAGCCGGGGCAGAGATCCTGTATGCAACTTAAGAGAGACACACTTGCTATCTGTCGCCACTGTTGCTGTTACTCCTTCCTGTTGCTCTTGCTGTTTTGCTGCCTTCTGCTGCGATGAATTACTGCTCTCAGCCATGTGCCTTTCTGCCTTGGAGCTAGCTGAGTAGGGACTGAAACCTCCAATAACTCTGAGCTAAATAAACCTTTCCTTTCCTAATGTTGAGTGTCAGGTATTTGTCACAGCAGCAAGACAAAAGTAACTGAGATAGAATTTGGTACCAGAGAAGCGGAGTCATTGCTGTGCCTAAGAATGACCATGTGGATTACAAGCTTTTGGGAAGAGATAGGAAAGACAGGAGATCTTCCCTGCAAGATGAGTATTGGAACAGTTTTAGCCGTTCTTTATGGGAGGTTCTGGTCAGAGTTCAGACAAGAAGACTGATAAAAATCCTGACTGTAATAAGCAGGCTGGGGCTGTTTCTGCTGAGAACTGAATTGGTGCTATGGACTCCAAACGATTTGTGTTATGGCATGGTGGAAAGTTTGTCTGAATTTTACTCATCTCCAGAGACTTTGCCTGAGACTGAGGCATGTGTCATTATGATATGATGCTATTATATGTCATTGTGATATGATATTAAGCATGGCAGACTAATTAGAAGCCTCTGGAAACCCCAGATGTTTGGAAAAACCAACAAGGAAAGTGCAAAGAGGGATCAAAGCTGACCTAAGAGATAGGCCATCGGAGCTATCACTTAGCTTGCCATAGAGGCAGAGCCACGTGGAGCTCACAATTTGCCACAGATTGCTTTTGATATTCCACTTAGAATTGTAGGACTTCATGCTTATCCTGCTGGATTTTGGACTTACGTTGGTCCCAGTGCTTTGTATTCCCCTGTTCTTTATACCTATGGGAAGAGATAGGAAAGGTTTCTTATGGTAATGTTTTTCTTGTGCCACTGAGTTTGAAGTGTTTAACTTTTCATTTGTATTGGGGCTCACAGCTAAGAGTTAGCCTTAGACCTTGGAGGAAAATTGGGACTTGGACATTTCAGCAATGCTAAAACTTTAGGACAGTGGTAACTCTTAGAAATGCACTAAAATGGCTTTTATATAATGGGATATGCATGAGTCTTTGGGGTCCAGGGGGGAAACATTATGGTTTATGTGCCCCCCCCAAAGCCTCCTGTAGTTATGAGGCAGACTTCTAGAGGTGTGATTAACTCATGATCCTTTGGGATTATAGGTGTGAGTACTATTCCCAGCCTGGGGTAGGTAGCCTGAAAATACCATAAGGGAGACAGACTTGCTCTGTGTCACCGCTGTTGCTGTTGCTGCTCCCTTTTGCTTTTGCTGTTTTTCTGCCTTCTGCCACTATGAACTGCTGCCCTCTGTCATGTGCCAGTCTGCCTTGCAGCCAGCTAAGTATGAACTGAAACTCCCACTAGCTGTGAGCTAAATCAATCTTTACTTCCATAATTTTGAGTGTCAGGAATTTCTCTCAGCAAGGAGAGAAAAGTAATTGAGACACTAGGACATATAAAGAACTAAAAAAAATTATCCCATAATAAAGGCCTAACCAACAAATGAGGAACTGAAATGAACAGGCACCTTTCAGAAGTACAAATAGCCAACAAACACATGAAAAAAAAAAAATATTCAAACTCTCTGGCCATGAGAAAAATGCAAACTATAAAACATTAAAATTGTGTATTACTCCAGAAAAAAATGTTTTATCTTCAAAAATCAAATAATAAATACTGATGACTGCAGAGATAAATGAACACTCCTATATTTTTTGTGAGATTGTAAACTAGTTCAACGAGTATGAAAACCAGTATGGATATTCCTCAAATACCTAAAACTAGAAATTCAACTTAACTGAGCTAATCTCTTTCTGGGCATTTTCCCCAAAAAATTGATAGCATCATATCATAATGACACATGCCTGCCCATGTTTATGTAGTACAGCTCACAATGGCTAAATCTTGAAAGTGGCCTATGCGTCCACCAATAGATGAATGGATTAAAACATGCACTATGTATACACAATGGATACTACTTTTCCGTAAAGAAAGATACACTTAAGTCACTGGTGGGAAAATCTATGCACATTGCGGCTATAATTGTAAGTGAAATAAACCTGACACCAAGGCTTAAATATTTCATGATATTTGTATGAGAAACGCAGACTACAAACAGGAGCAAAATGAAAGTTGGATCATAGAAAATATAAGGTGCACAAGAAAGAGGGAGGGGCAAGCGGGAGGGGATGAAAAGAGAAGTGGGATGGGTTACGTGGCCTACAGCTCCCTGCAGGAATGGAACTAGTAGGGCTGCAAAGTGTGCCAATAAAAATAAAAATTCAAAAGAAGAAGAGCACTAAAAATGTGGGGTTAAAAAGTTGTGATTTCATCCTCACGTCGACCATTCATAATTTCACTCTTTGAGACTTTTTCTTTTTTCTCTCTCTCTTTTTAGGACAAGAATTGGAACTCTGTAGCCCTCTCTGCTATTTGGTTCTTTTCATTGTTGATGAGTGAAAACATCCAATGAACTCCAAAATGTTATTAATATTTTAGAGGTCATAAATGCTCTTTCAGTTCCTGCCTCCTATTTTTGCACATGTTTTATGAGTATTTGTTGTGTTCATTCTGTGATGTCCGCATCCCCT